>JAHOYR010000008.1:4961549-5033521 GCA_023213295.1 Bruguiera hainesii
GTTGTAGGATTATACCCTATCAGCATTGGGCCAAGGTTATTCTTTTGTTAAACCCAAATTATGTTTCTTGCTGTCTTCATTTCTTTCCTCTCGTTGTAAGTTTCATTGCATTCTCTGTGTTTAATGCTGGCTGCTATGAGAGCTTTGGGGTTTAAATCAGGTTTGCTTATCACAATTGGAGTTTTTCTCTAGTTTTTTTTCTTGGCTGCCTCTTATTACATTTTGTTGCATTCTAACTTGCCTCCTTAATACCAAATCACTTGTTTCTTGATTGTAATGCAAATATCCTTCCTTTCACCAATGGTTCATGATGCTTTGAACACTGGTTATAGGATTATACCTGAAGTTCTTCTTCCTTTGAGCATTGGGCCAAGGTTTTACTTTTGTGATACCTGAATTATGTTTGTTGCGGTCTTCAATTCCCTCCTCACATTGTGAGTTTCAATGCATTCTCTGTGTTTAACACTAGCTGCTATGGGAGCCTTGGGGTTTAAATCAGGATTCCTTATTAAAATTGGAGTTTTTCCCTATTTTTTCTTCTTAGCTTCCTTTTATTACATTTTGTTGCATTCCAACATGCCTCATTACTACCAAATCTCTTCTTTCTAGGTTGTAATGCCAAAATCCTTTGTTTCACCATTCGTTCATGATGCTTTGAACACTGGTTATAAGATTATACATTAAGTTTTTGTTCCTTTAGCTTTGGGACAAGGTTTTACTTTTTTTCAACCTAAACTATGTTTCTTGTGGTCTTCAATTCTTTCCCCTTGTTGTGAGTTTCATTACATTCTTTGTGTTTAACACTGGCTGCTATTAGAGCTTTGGGGCGTAGATTCCTTATGAAAATTGGAGTTTTTTCTCTAGTTTTTCTTCTTAGCTGCCTCTTATTGTGCTATGTTGCATTGCAACTCGCCACATTACTACCAAGTCTCTTCTTTCTAGATTGTAATGTCAATATCCTTCCTTTTACCATTTGTTCATGATGCTGTGAACACTCGTTGTAGGATTATACCTTAAGTTCTTCTTCCTTTGAGCATGAGGCCAAGGTTTTACTTTTGTTAAACCCGATTATGTTTCTTGCAGTCTTCAATTCTTTCCTCTCATTGTGAGTTTCATTGCATTCTCTGTGTTTAACACTGGCTGCTATGAGAGCTTTGGGGTTTAAATAAGGATTGCTTAGCAAAATTGGAGGTTTTTCTCTAGTTGTTCTTCTTAGCTGCCTCTTATTACATTTTGTTGCATTCCAGCTCGCATCATTACTGCCAAATCACTTGTTTCCAGATTGTATTGCGAATATCCTTCCTTTCACCATTACTTCATGATGCTTTGAACACTGGTTATAACGATTATACCTTAAGTTCTTCTTCCTTTAAGCATTGAGCCAAGGTTTTACCTTTGTGAAAGCTGAATTATGTTTCTTGGGGTCATCAATTCAATCCTCTCATTGTGAATTTCATTGCATTCTCTGTGTTGAACACTGGCTGCTATAAGAGCCTCGAAGTTTAAATCGGGATTCCTTAAGAAAATTGGAGCTTTTAATCTAGTTTTTCTTCTCAGCTGCCTTCTATTATGTTTTGTTGCATTCCAACTCACCTCATTGGAGTCTTGGAGTCTTCAATTACTTCTTTTCACTGTAAGTTTCACTAAATTCTCTGTCTTTAACATTGGGTCATATGGGAGTATTGGGTTTTAAATCAGGTTTGCTTGTCAAAATTGGAGTTTTTCCTCTAATTTTTTCTCCTACCAGCCACCTATTACATTTTGTTGCATTCCAACTCACCTCAATACTACCAATTCTCATCTTAATAGATTGCAAAGCCAATATCCTTCCTTTCAGCATTGGTTCATGATGCTGTCAACACTGATTATTGGATTATACCTTAAGTTCTTGTTCCTTTGACCATTGTGCAAAGGTAGTTCTTTCATTAAAGATCAATTATGTTTCTTGGAGTCTTCAATTACTTCTTTTCACTGTAAGTTTCACTAAATTCTCTGTCTTTAACATTGGCTGATATGGGAGCATTGGGTTTTAAATCAGGTTTGCTTGTCAAAAATGGAGTTTTTCCTCTAATTTTTTCTCCTACCTGCCACCTATTACATTTTGTTGCATTCCAACTCGCCTCAATACTACCAATTCTCATCTTAATAGATTGCAAAGCCAATACCCTTCCTTTCAGCAATGGTTCATAATGCTGTCAACACTAGTTATTGGATTATACCTTAAGTTCTTGTTCCTTTGAGCATTGTGCAAAAGTAGTTCTTTCATTAAAGATCAATTATGTTTCTTGGAGTCTTCAATTACTTCTTTTCACTATAAGTTTCATTGCATTCCTTGTGTTTAACAATGGGTGATATGGGAACTTTAGGTTCTAAATCAGGTTTGTTTCTCCAAATTGGAGCTTTTTCTCTAGTTTTTTCTCCTAGCTGCCACCTATTACATTTTGTTGCATTCCAACTCACCTCATTACTACCAATTCTCATCTGCATAGATTGCAAAGCCAATATCCTTCCTTTCAGTATTTGTTCATGATGCTTTCAACACTAGTTATTAGATCATACCTAAAGTTCTTGTTCCTTTGACCATTGGGCAAAGGTTCTTCTTTCATTAAAGATCAATTATGTTTCTTGGAGTCTTCAATTACTTTTTTTCACTATAAGTTTCATTAAATTTTCTGTGTTTAACAATGGGTGATATGGGAACATTGGGTTTTAAATCAGGTTTACTTGTCAAAATTGGAGTTTTCTCTCTAGTTTTTTCTCCTAGCTGCCACCTATTACATTTTGTTACATTCCAACTCACCTCATTACTGCCAGTTTTCATCTTCATAGATTGCGAAGCCAATATCCTTCCTTTCAGCATTGGTTCATGATGCTTTGAACACTAGTTATTGGATTATACCTTAGGTTCTTATTGCTTTGAGCTTTGTGCAAAGGTTGTTCTTTTGTTAGAGATCAATTTTGTTTCTTAGGGTCTTACGTTTCATCTTTTCATTGTGATTTTTGTTGCATTCTCTATGTTTAACATTTTTGTGCCATGAGAGCTTTAAGCTTTCAATCAGGTTTGCTTATCAAAATTGGAGTTTTTTCTCTAGTTTCTCTTCTTGGCTGCCTCTTATTATGTATTGTAGCATTCCAACTTGCCTCATTACTGCCAAATCTCATCTTCCTAGATTGCAAATCCAATATCCTTCCTTTCACCATTGCTTGATGATGCTTTAAACACTCATTATTGGATTAAACGTTATGTTTTTGTTCCTTTGACAATTGTGCAAAGGTTGTTCCTTTGTTAAACCTTAATTATGTTTCTTGGGGTCATTAATTCCTTCTTTTCATTGTAAGTTTCATTCCATTCTTTCTCTTTAACATTAGGTGACGTGGAAGCTTTGAGCTTTGAGCTTTGAATAAGGTTTGCTTTTCAAAATTAGAGTTTTTTTTTTCTCTTGGCTAGGGAGACGATTGAAAAAATTACAAAATTAAAATGCAATGTTTTGATTTTTAAATTTATTATTAATGTTGTTGCATTTGGTTGCTGAGAAAAAACAATATTTGAATATATTAAATCAAGAAAAATATAAGTAATTGACACAATTGTATAAAATACACTTTTGTAGATGAATATTATAAATAGCAACCGAAAGCTTCAATGATGTGTCAAGCATATATCTCTAAAGGGGAGTGGGGAAACTTATTATTAGAGTCTATATGTTTTTCTTTTCCCTAAGTAATACATTTGGAGACCAAGATTATATAAATCACTTTATATTGCATTGTAGCAAAAGCTATAATTAAGAAAAATGAAAAATTTCAATTCAACTAATTACTGACAATGCATTTATCCTTAAAAGACTTCAAAATTGTAAAATTGAAAAAATCTAATGTTTTGATTTTTAAATTTATTGTTAATGTCATGGCATTTGATTAGTGAGAAACACATAATTTTTGAATATGTTAATTAAACAAAAATATAAGTAATGGACTCTATTGTATAAAATACACTTTAGTGGAATGAATATTATAAATAGCAATCCCAACTTCAATGATGGGTGAAACATATATCTCTATAGTGGCATGGAGAAACTTCTTATTCAAGTCCATTGCATTTACTTTTCCTTAAGTAATAATTTTCTAGACAAAAATTATATAAATCATTTCAAATTGCATTGTGGCTTGGGAGACGATTGAAAAAATTGAAAAATTTAAATTTAACTAATTATTCACAATGCATTTATCCTTAGAACACTTTAAAATTCAAAAAATTGAAAAAAATGCAATGTTTTGATTTTTAAATTTAGTACTAATGTTGCTGCATTTGATTGGTGAGAAAAATATAATATTTGAATATGTTAAATGAAGAAAGATACAAGTAATGGACACAGTGGATGAATGTTATAAATAGCAATTAAAAATTTCATTGTTGTGTCAAACATATATCTCTAGAGGGAGTAAGGAAACTTTTTATTAGACTTTATTGCTTTTGTTTTTTCTTAAGTAATATGTTTGAAGACAAAAATTATATAAATGATTTGAAATTGCATTGAAGTAAAGGAGACAATGAAGAAAATTGCAAAATTTAAATTCAACTAATTATTGACAATGTATTTACCCCTAGAAGACTTCAAAATTCTAAAAATTGAAAAAATGGAATAGTTTGATTTTTAAATTTATTCTTTAGGTCACGACATTTGATTCGTAAGAAAATCATAATATTTGAGTATGTTAATTAAACAAAAATACAAGTAATGACCTCAATTGTATAAAATACACTTTAGTAGATGAATATTATAAATTGCAATCCAAGCGTCAATAATGAGTAAAGTATATATCTCTAGAGGGGTATAGGGAAACTTCTTATTAGAGTACATTGCATTTATTTTTTCTTAAGTAATAAGTTTGTTCACAAAATTTTTATAAATCATTTCAAATTGCATTGTGGCTAGGGAGAAAATTAAAAAAATTGCAAAATTCAAAATTCAATTGATTATTAGCAATCCATTTATCCCTAAAAGATTTCAAAATTTAAATTTAATTGATTATTCATAATACATTTATCCCTAGAAGACTTTTAAATTCTAAAAATTGAAAAAATGCAATGTATTGATTTTCAAATTTATTATTAATATTGTCGCATTTGATTGGTGAGAAAAACATAATATTTAAATATGTTCATCAAACAAAAATACAAGTAAAGGACTTAATTGTATAAAATATATTTTAGTGGATCAATATTATAAATAACAATCCCTAACTTCAATGATGGGTAAAGCATATATCTTTAAAGGGGAGTGGAGAAACATCTTATTAGAGTCCATTGTATTTGCTTTTTCTTAAGTAATAAGTTTGTAGACAAAATTTATATAAATTATTTCAAATTGCGTTGTGGCTAAGGAGACAATTGAAAAAATTGCAAAATTTAAATTCAACTGATTACTAAGATGCATTTATTCCTAGAAAACTTTAAAATTTTAAAAATTGAAAAAATGCAATATATTGATTTTTAAATTTATTGTTAATATTGTTGCATTTGATTGTTTAGAAAAATATAATATTTGAATATGTTAAATCAAGAAAAATACAAGTAATGGACACAATTGTATAAAATACACTTTAGTGGATGAATATTATAAATAGCAACTAGAAGTTTCAATGGTGTGTCAAGTATATATCTCTATAAGGGAGTGGGGAAACTTGTTATTAAAATCCATTGCTTTTGCTTTTCCCTCAGTAATATGTTTGCAGACAAAAATTATATAAATTATTTCAAATTGCATTGTGGCAAATGAGACAATTAAGAAAATTTCAAACTTTACATTCAACTAATTATTGATAAAACATTTACCCCTAAAAACCTTAAAATTCTAAAAATTGAGAAAATACTACGTTTTGCTTTTTACTTTATTATTAATGTCATTACATTTGATCCGTGTGAAAAAATTATTATTTCAATATGTTGATTGAACAAAAATACAAGTAATGGAATCAATTGTATAAACTACACTTTAGGGGATGAATATTATAAATACCAATCTTAAGTTTCAATGTTGTGTCAAGCATATATCTCTAGAAGGGTGTAGGGAAACTTCTTATAAAAGTTCATTACTTTTGCTTTTTCACAAGTAATATGTTAGAATAAAAAAAAATTATATAAATCATTCCAAATTGCATTGAGGCAAAGGAGACAATTAAGAAAATTGCCAATTTTAAATTCAACAAATTATTAACAATGCATTTATCCCTGAAAGACTTCAAAATTCTAAAAATTAAAAAAACCTAATGTTCTAATTTTTAAATTTATTGTTAAAGTCATCTCATTTGATTGGTAAGAAAAACATAATATTTAAATATATTAATTAGACAAAAATACAAGTAATGGACTCAATTGTATAAAAAATACTTTAGTGGATAAATATTATAAATAGTAATCCCCAACTTCAATGATGGGTGAAGCATATATCTCTAGAGTGGAGTGGAGAAACTTCTTATTAGAGTTCATTGCATTTCTTTTTTCTTAAGTAATAAGTTTGTAGACATAATTTATATAAATCATTTCAAATTGCATTGTTCCTAGGGAGACAATTAAAAAAATTGCAAAATTTAAATTCAACTTAATATTGACAATCCATTTATCCTTAGAACATTTTAAAATTCTAAAAATTGAAAAATTGCAATTATTGATTTTTAAATTTATTGTTAATGTTGTTGTATTTGATTGGTGAGAAAAACATATTATTTGAATATGTTAAGTCAAGAAAAATACATGTAATGGACACAATTGTATAAAACACACTTTAGTGGATGAATATTATGAATAACAATCCCTAGATTCAATGATGGGTGAAGCATATATCTCTAGAGGGAAGTGGGAAACTTCTTATTCAAATTCATTGCATTTGTTTTTCCTTAAGTAACAAGTTTGTAGACAAAAATTATATAAATCATTTCAAATTGCATTGTGGCTAGGGAGATGATTGAAAAAATTGCAAAATTTAAATTCAACTAATTATTGATAATGCATTTATCCCTAGAAGACTTTAAAATATTTTGATTTTTAAATTTATTATTAATGTTGTTGTATTTGATTGGTGAGAAAAATATAATATTTGAATATGTTAAATCAACAAAAATACATGTAATAGACTCAATTGCATAAAATACACTTTAATGGATGAATATTATAAATAGCAATCCTCAACTTTAATAATGGGTAAAGCATATATCTCAAAAGGGGAGTAGGGGAACTTCTTATTAAAGTCCATTGTATTTGCTTATTCGTAAGTAATAAGTTTGTAGACAAATATTGCATTGTGGTTAGAGAGACAATTAAAAAAAATTACAAAATTTAAATTCAACAAATTATTAACAATGCATTTATTCCTAGAAATGCAATGTTTTGATTTTCAAAATTTATGATTAATGTTGTTGCATTTGATTGGTGAGAAAAATATAATATTTGAATATGTTAAATCAAGAAAAATATTAGTAATGGACACAATTGTATAAAATACATTTTATTAGATGAATATTATAAATAGCAACTGGAAGTTTCACTAGTGTGTCAAGCATATATCTTTAGAAGGGAGTGGGAAAACTTGTTTTTAGAGTCCATATGTTTTTCTTTTCCCTAAGTAATATGTTTAAAGACAAAAATTATATAAATCATTTCATATTATATTGTAGCAAAAGTGACAGTTAAGAAAATTGCAAAATTTAAGTTCAACTAATTACTAATAATGCATTTGTCCCTAGAAAAATTAAAATTCTAAAAATTAAAAAAATCAAATTTTTTGATTTTTAAATTTATTGTTAAGTCATCACATTTGATTGGTAAGAAAAATATAATATTTGAATATGTTAATTAAACAAAAATACAGGTAATGGATTCAATTGTATAAAATATACTTTAATGGATGAATATTATGAATATCAATCCCTATCTTTAATGATGGGTGAAGCATATATCTCTATAAGGGAGTGGGGAAACTTCTTATTCGAATCCATAGCATTTGCTTTTCCCTTAGTAATACATTTGGAAACAAATATTATATAAATCATTTCATATTGCATTGTAGCAAAATTGACAATTAAGAAAAATGCAAAGTTTCAATTGAAATAATTATTGGCAATGCATTTATCCTTATAATACTTCAAAATTGTAAAAATTGAAAAAATCTAATGTTTTGATTTTTCAATTTATTGTTAATGTAATGACATTTGATTGGTAAGAAACACATAACCTTTGAATATGTTAATTAAACAAAAATACAAGTAATAGACTCAATTGTATAAAATATATTTTAGTAGATGAATATTATAAATAGCAATCCCAACTTCAATGAAAGGTGAAGTATATATCTCTAGAGAGGCGTGGGGAAACTTCTTATTCAAGTTCATTGCATTTGCTTTTCCTTAAGTAATAAGTTTCTAAACAAAAATTATATAAATCATTTCAAATTGCATTGTGGCTAGGGAGACGATTGAAAAAATTGCAAAATTTAAATTTAACTGATTATTCACAATGCATTTATCCCTAAAACACTTTAAAATTCAAAAAATTGAAAAAAAATGCAATGTTTTGATTTTTAAATTTAGTGTTAATGTTGCTGAATTTGATTGGTGAGAAAAATATAATATTTGAATATGTTAAATGAAAAAAGATACAAGTAATAAACACAATTATATAAAATACACTTTAGTAGATGAATGTTATAAGTAGCAATCAAAAGTTTCGTTGTTATGTTAAGCATATATCTTTAGAGGGAGTGGGAAAACTTTTTATTAGAGTCCATTTCATTTGCTTTTTCTTAAGTAATATGTTTGAAGACAAAAATTATATAGATGATTTGAAATTGCATTAAGGTAAAGGAGACAATAAAGAAAATTGCAAAATTTAAATTCAACTAATTATTGACAATGTATTTACCCTTAGAAAACTTCAAAATTCTAAAAATTGAAAAAGTCGAATAGTTTGATTTTTAAATTTATTCTTCAGGCCATGACATTTGATTCGTAAAAAAAACATAATATTTGAGTATGTGAATTAAACAAAAATACAAGTAATGGCTTCAATTGTATAAAATACACTTTAGTGGATAAATATTATAAATTACAATCCAAGTGTCAATGATGGGTAAAGCATATATCTCTAGAGGAGCATGGGGAAACTTCTTGTTAGAGTACATTGCATTTGTTTTTTCTTAAGTAATAAGTTTGTTCACAAAATTTTTCTAAATCATTTCAAATTACATTATGGCTAGGGAGAAAATTAAAACAATTAGAAGATTCAAAATTCAACTAATTATTGACAATCCATTTATCCTTATAAGACTTTGAAATTTAAATTTAACTGATTATTCACAATGCATTTATCCCTAAAAGACTTTTAAATTCTAAAAATTGAAAAATGCAATGTATTGATTTTGAAATTTATTATTAATGTTGTTGCATTTGATTTGTAAAAAAAACATAATATTTAAATATGTTAAATAGAGAAAAATACAAATAATGGACATAATTATATAAAATACACTTTTCTAGATGAATATTATAAATAACAACCAGAAATTTCAATGGTCTATCAAGTATATATCTCTAAAGGTGAGTGGGGAAACTTGTTCTAAGAGTCCATATGTTTTGTTTTTCCTTATGCAATATGTTTGAAAATAAAAATTATATAAATCATTTCATATTGCTTTGTAGCAAAAGAAACAATTAAGAAAATTGCAAAATTTCAATTCAACTAATTATTGACAATGCATTTATCCCTAAAAGATTTCAAAATTCTAAAAATTGAAAAAATCCAATGTTTTCATTTTTAAATTTATTGTTAATGTCATGACATTTGATTGGTAAGAAAAAAATAATATCTGAATATGTTAATTTAACAAAAATACAAGTAATGGATTTAATTGTATAAAATACACTTTAATGGATAAATATTATAAATAGCAATCTCAGCTTCAATGATGGGTAAAGCATATATCTCTAAAGCGGCATAGGGAAACTTTTTATTTAAGTCCATTGCATTTGCTTTTCCTTAAGTAATAAGTTTGTAGACGAAAATCATATAAATCATTTCAAATTGTATTGTGGCAAGGGAGACGTAGAAAAAATTCTTATTAGAGTCTATTGTTTTTGCTTTTCCGCAAGTAATATCTTTAAAGACAAAAATTATATCAATCATTTCAAATTTCATTGAGGCTAGGAAGACAATTGAAAAAATTCTTATTAGAATCCATTGCTTTTGCTTTTCCCCATGTAATATCTTTGAAGAAAAAAATTATATAAATCACTTTAAATTACATTGATGCAAAGTAGATAATTAAAAAAATTGCAAAATTTAAATTTTGCAAATTATTGATAATGCATTTATCCCTGGAAGACTTCAAAATTCTAAAAATTAAAAAAAAATCCAATGTTTTTTAAATTTATTATTAATGTTATTACATTTGATAGGTAAGAAAAACATAATATTTGAATATGTTAATTAAATAAAAATACAAGTAATAGACTCAAATGTATAAAATACACTTTAGTGAATGAATATTATGAATAACAATCTCTAGCTTCAATGATGGATGAAGTATATATCTCTAAAAGGAAGTGAGAAAACTTCTTATTCGAGTCCATTGCATTTGCTTTTCCTTAAGTAATAAGTTTGTAGACAAAAATTATATAAACCATTTCAAATTGCATTATGGCTGGGGAGACGATTGATGAGATTGCAAAATTTAAATTCAACTGATTATTAACAATGCATTTATCCCTAAAAGACTTTAAAATTCAAAAAATTGGAAAAATGCAACGTCATGATTTTTAAAGTTATTATTAATGTTGTTGCATTTGATTGGTGAAAATAACATAATATTTGAATATGTTAAATCAAGAAAAATACAACTAATCAACAAAATTGTATAAAATACACTTTAGTGGATGAATATTATAAATAGCTACCGGAAGTTTCAATGGTGTGTCAAGCATATATCTCTAGATGGGAGTGGGGAAACTTGTTATTATAGTCCATATGTTTTGCTTTTCCCTAAGTAATATGTTTAAAGACAAAAATTATATAAATCATTTCAAATTGGATTGTAGAAAAATTCAACTAATTATTGATAATACTTTTATCCCTAGAAGACTTCAAATTTCTAAAAATTGAAAAAATCCAATGGTTTGATTTTTAGATTTATTGTTAATGTCATGACATTTGATTGGTAAGAAACACATAAAATTTAAATATGTTAATTAAACAAAAATACAAGTAATGGACTCAATTGTATACTATACACTTTAGTGGATGAATATTATAAATACCAACCAGAAGTTTCAATGGTGTGTCAAGCATATTATCTTTAGAGGTGAGTTAGGAAACTTATTCTAAGAGCCCATATGTTTTGCTTTTTCGTAAGTAATTTGTTTGAAGACAAAAATTATATAAACCATTTCATATTACTTTGTAGCAAAAGAGACAATTAAGAAAATTTCAAATTTTAAATTCAACTAATTACTGACAATGCATTTATACCTAGAAGACTTTAAAATTCTAAAATTGAAAAAATCCAATGTTTTGAAGTTTAAATTTATTGTTAAAGCCATGACATTTGATTGGTAAGAAAAATATAATATTTGAATATGTTAATTAAACAAAAGTACAAGTAATGAACTCAATTCTATAAAATACACTTTAGTGGATGAACATTATAAATAGCAATCAGAAGTTTCAAGGTTGTGTCAAGTATATATCTCTAAAGGGGAGTGCAAAAACTTCTTATTAGAATCCATTGCTTTTGCTTTTTCTTAAGTAATATGTTTGAAGACAAAAATTATATAAATCTTTTCAAATTGCATTGAGGAAAAGGAGACAATGAAGAAAATATCAAAATTTACATTCAACTAATTATCGACAATGCATTTATCCCTAGAAGACTTCAAAATTTTGAAAATTGAAAACATCCAATATTTTGATCTTTAAATTTATTGTTAAAACCATGACCTTTAATTGCTAAGAAAAACATAATGTTTAAGTATATTAATTAAACAAAAATACAAGTAACGAACTTAATTATATAAAATACAGTTTAGTGAATGAATATGATAAATAGCAATCCCTAGCTTCAATGATGTGTAAACCATATATCTTTAGAGGGCATAGGGAAACTTCTTATTAATGTCCATTGCATTTGTTTTTTCTTAAGTAATAAGTTTGTAGAAAAAAATTATATAAATCATTTCAAATTGCATTGTGGCTAGGGAAACAATTAAAAAAATTGTCAAATTTAAATTCAACTGATTATTGACATTGCATTTATCCCTAGAAGACTTGAAAATTTTAAAAATTGAAAAAATGCAATGTATTGATTTTTAAATTTATTGTTAATGTTGTTGTATTTAATTAGTGAGAAAAACATAATACTTGATATGTTAAATCATGAAAAATACAAGTAATGAGCATAATTGTATAAAATATACTTTTGGTGGATGAATATTATAAATAGCAATCGATAACTTCAATGTTGTGTCAAACTTATATCTCTGGAGGGGAGTGAGGAAACTTATTATTAGAATCCTTTGCTTTTGCTTTTCCCTAAGTAATATGTTTTAAGAAAAAAATTATATAAATCATTTCAAATTGTATTGTGGCAAATGAGACAATTAAGAAAATTGCAAAATTTAAATTCAACTAATTGTTGATAAAGTATTTATCCCTAGAAACCTTAAAATTCTAAAAATTCAGAAAATGCAATGTTTTGCTTTTTACTTTATTATTAATGTCATTGCATTTGATTGTTTGAAAAATATAATATTTCAATATGTTAATTGAACAAAATTACAAATAATAGAATCAATTGTACAAAATACACTTTAAGGGATAACTATTATAAATACTAATCTTAAGTTTCAATGTTATATCAAACATATATCTCTAAAAGGTAGTGGGGAAACTTCTAATTAGAGTCCATTGCTTTTGCTTTTCTTCAAGTAATATCTTTGAAGACAAAAACTATATAAATCATTTCAAATTGCATTGGGGCAAAGGAGACAATTAAGAAAATTGTAAAATTTAAATTCAACAAATTATTGACAATACATTTATCCCTAGAAGACTTCAAAAATCTAAAAATTGAAAAACTCCAATGTTTTAATTTTTAAATTTATTGTTAAAGCCATTGCATTTCATTGGTAAGAAAAACATAATATTTGAATATGTTAATTAAACAAAAATACAAGTAATGGACTCAATTGTATAAAATACACTTTAGTGGATGAATATTATAAATAGCAATACCTAGCTTCAATGATGGGTGAAGCATATATCTCTAGAGGAGAGTGGAGAAACTTCTTATTCAAGTCCATTGCATTTGCTTTTCCTTAAATAATAAGTTTGTAGACAAAAATTATATAAATCAATTCAAATTGCATTATACCTAGGGAGATGATTGAAAAAAATCTTATTAAAGTCCATTGCTTTTGCTTTTCCCCAAGTAATATTTTTGAAGACAAAAGTTATATAAATCATTTCAAATTGCATTGAGGCAAAGGAGACAATTAAGAAAATTGCAAAATGTAAATTCAACAAATTATTGACAATACATTTATCTTGGAAGACTTCAAAAATCTAAAAATTGAAAAAATCCAATGTTTTGATTTTTAAATTTATTATTAAAGTCATCACCTTTGATTGGTAAAAAAAAACATAATATTTGAATATGTTAATTTAACATAAATACAAGTAATGGACTTAATTGTATAAAATACACTTTAATGGATGAATATTATAAGTAGCAATCCCAGCTTCAATGATGGGTAAAGCATATATGTCTAAAGGAGAGTAGAGAAACTTCTTATTCGAGTCCATTGCATTTACTTTTCCTTAAGTAATAAGTTTGTAGACAAAAATCATATAAATTATTTCAAATTGCATTGTGGCTAGGGAGATGATTGAAAAAATTCTTATTAGAGTCCATTGCTTTTGCTTTTTCCCAAGTAATATCTTTCAAGACAAAAATCATAAAAATCATTTCAAATTGCATTATGGCTAAGGAGACGATTGAAAAAATTCTTATTAGAGTCCATTACTTTTGCTTTTCCCTAAATAATATCTTTGAAGATAAAAATTATATAAATTATTTCAAATTGCATTAAGACAAAGGAGACAATTATGCAAATTGAAAAATTTAAATTCTACAAATTATTGACAATGCATTTATCCCTAGAAGACTTCAAAATTCTAAAAATTGAAAAAATCAAATGTTTTGATTTTTAAATTTATTTTTAATGTTATCCCATTTGATTGGTAAGAAAAAGATAATATTTGAGTATGTTAATTAAACAAAAATACAAATAATGGACTCAAATGTATAAAATAAACTTTAGTGGATGAATATTATGAATAGCACTTTCTAACTTTAATGATTGGTGAAACATATATCTCTAGAGAGGAGTGAGGAAACTTTTTATTCAAGTCCATTGCATTCGCTTTTCCTTAAGTAATAAGTTTGTAGACAAAAATTATATAAATCATTTCAAATTGCATTGTGGCTAGGGAGACGATTGAAAATGCATTTATCCCTAAAAAACTTTAAAATTCAAAAAATTGAAAAAATGCAACATTTTGATTTTTAAATTTATTTTTAATAATGTTGGATTTGATTGGTGAAAATAATATACTATTTGAATATGTTAAATCAAGAAAAATACAACTAATGGACACAATTGTATAAAATACACTTTAGTGGATGAATATTATAAATAGTAATCTCAATTTCTATGATGGGTGAAGCATAAATCTCTAGAAAGGTACAGGAAAACTTCTTATTCGAGTTCATTGCATTTGCTTTTCCTTAAGTAATAAGTTTGTAGACAAAAAGTATATAAATTGTTTCAAATTGCATTGTGGCTAGGGAGATGATTGAAAAAATTGAAAAATTTAAATTAACTAATTATTGACAATGCATTTACCCTTAAAAGACTTTAAAATTCTAAAAATTGAAAAAATGCAATGTTTTCATTTTTAAATTTATTGTTAATGTTGTTGCATTTGATTGGTGAGAAAAACATAATATGTGAATATGTTAAATGAAGAAAAATACAAGTAATGGACACAATTGTATAAAATACACTTTAGTGGATGAATATTATAAATAGCAATTGGCAACTTTAATGGTGTGTCAAGCATATATCTCTGGAGGGAAGTGGGGAAACATATTACTAGAGTCCATTGCTTTTGCTTTTCCCGAAGTAATATGTTTGAAGACAAAAATCATATATATCATTTCAAATTTCATTGTGCCAAATGAGACAATTAAGAAAATTGAAAATTTTAATTTCAACTAATTATTGACAATTCATTTATCCCTAGAAGCCTTAAAATTTTAAAAATTCAGAAAGTGCAATGTTTTCCTTTTTACTTTATTATTAATGTCATTGCATTTGATTGGTGTGAAAAATATAATATTTCAATATGTTAATTGAACAAAA
The DNA here is from genome assembly GCA_023213295.1 of Bruguiera hainesii. Taxonomy (NCBI): domain Eukaryota; kingdom Viridiplantae; phylum Streptophyta; class Magnoliopsida; order Malpighiales; family Rhizophoraceae; genus Bruguiera; species Bruguiera hainesii. The sequence goes on from JAHOYR010000008.1 coordinate 4,977,021, forward strand.
ACACAAGTAATGGAATCAATTGTATGAAATAAACTTTAGGAGATGAATATTATAAATACCAATCTCAAATTTCAATGACAAGTGAAGCATATATCTTTAGAGGTGTGTGGAGAAACTTCTTATTAGAGTCCATTGCATTTGCTCTTTCTTAAGTAATAAGTTGATACATAAAATTTATTTAAATCATTTGAAACTGCATGATGGTTAGGGAGACAGTTAAAAAATTTTCAAAATTTAAATTCAACTAATTATTGACAATGCATTTATCCCTAAAAAACTTTAAAATTCCAAAAATTGAAAAAATGCAGTATATTGATTTTTAAATTTATCGTTAATGTTATTGCATTTAATTGGTGAGAAAAACATAATATTTGAATAAGTAAAATGAAGAAAAATACAAGTAATGGATACAATTGTATAAAATACATTTTAGTGGACAATTATATGTCAAGTATATATCTTTGGAGCAGAGTGGGGAAACTTATTATTAGAGTCCATTGTTTTTGCTTTTCTCCAAGTAATATATTTGAAGACAAAATTTATGTAAATCATTTCTAATTGCATTGAGGCAAAGGAGACAATTAAGAAAATTGTAAAATTTAAATTTAACTAAGTATTAACAATGGATTTACCCCTAGAAGAACTCAAAATTCTAAAAATTTGATAAATCCAATGTTTTGATTTTTAAATTTATTGTTAAAATCATGGCATTTGATTGGTAAGAAAAACATAATATTTGAATATGTTAATTAAACAAAAATACAAGTAATGGACTCAATTATATAAAATACACTTTAGTGGATGAATATTATGAATATTAATCCTTAGCTTCAAAGGTGGGTAAAGCTTATATCTCTAGAGAGGAGTGGGGAAACTTCTTATTCGAGTCCATTGTATTTGTTTTTCCTTAAGTAATAAGTTTGTGGGAAAAAATTATATAAATCATTTCAAATGGCATTATGGTTAGGGAGACAATTGAAAAAATTGCAAAATTTAAATTCAACTGATTATTGACAATGCATTTATCTTAAGAAGACTTTAAAATTCTAAAAATTGAAAAAATGCAATGTTTTGGTTTTTAAATTTATTATTAATGTTGTTGCATTTGATTAGTGAGAAAAACATAATATTTCAATATGCTAATTGAACAAAAATACAAGTAATGGAATTAATTGTATAAAATACACTTTAGGGGATGAATATTATAAATAACAATCCTAGGTTTCAATGTTATGTTAAGCTTATATCTCTAGAAGGGAGCGGGGAAATTTCTTATTAGAGTCCATTACTTTTGTTTTTTCTTAGGTAGTATCTTTGTAAGGAAAAATTATATAAATCTTTTCAAATTGCATTCAAGTAAAGGAGACAATTATGAAAATTGAAAAATTTAAATTCAACTAATTATTGACAATGCATTTAACCCTAGAAAACTTTAAAATTCTAAAAATTGTAAAATGCAATGTTTTGATTTTTAAATTTATTGTTAATGTTGTTACATTTGATTGGTGAGAAAAACATAATATTTGTATATGTTAAATCCACAAAAATACAAGTAATGGACACAATTATAGAAAATAAACTTTAGTGGCTGAATATGATAAATAGTAATGCTAAGTTTCAATGTTGTGTCAAACATATATCTCTATAGGGTAACGCAAAAACTTCTTATTAGAGTCCATTGCATTTGCTTTTTCATATGTAATATATTAGTGGAGAAAAATTATATAAAAATTGCAAAATTTAAATTCAACTAATTATTGACAAGACTTTTATTCCTAAAAGACTTTAAAATACTAAAAATTGAAAAAATCTAATGTTTTGATTTTTAAATTTATTGTTAACATCGTTGCATTTCATTGGTGAGAAAAACATAATATTTGAATATGGTAATTGAACAAAAATACTAGTAATGGACTTAATTCTATAAAATACACTTTAGTAGATAAATATTATCAATAGCAATCCTCAGCTCCAATGATGTGTCAAACATATATCTCTATAAGGGAGTGGGAAAACTTTTCATTAGAGTCCATTGCTTTTACTTTTTCATAAGTAATATTTATGAAGAAAAAGATTATATAAATCTTTTCAAATTGTATTGTGGCAAAAGAGACAAGTAAGAAAGTTGCAAATTTTACATTCAACTAATTATTAACAATCCATTTATCCCTAGAAGACATTAAAATTCAAAAAATTGAAATAATCCAATGTTTTGATTTTTAAATTTATTGTTAATGTCATGGCTTTTGATTGGTAAGAAAAATATAATATTTGAATATATTAATTAAACAAAAATACAAGTAATGGACTGAATTGTATGAAATACACTATATTAATATTATAAATAACAATCCCCAGCTTCAACGATGTGTTAAGCATATATCTCTATAAGGGAGTAGTGAAACTTGTTATTAGAGTCAACTATTTTTGCTTTGCCCTAAATAATATGTTTGAAGAAAAAAATTGTATCAATCATTTCAAATTGCTTCGTGGCAAAAGAGACAATTATCAAAATTGCAAATTTTAAATTCAACTTATTGTTGACAATGCATTTATCCCTAGAAGACTTTAAAATTCTAAAAATTGAAAAAATGCAATCTTTTGATTTTTAAATTTATTGATAATATCGTTGAATTTAATTGGTGATAAAAACTTAATATTTGAATATGTTAATAGATCAAAAATACAAGTAATGGATTTAATTTTATAAAATACACTTTAGTGTATAAATGATATAAATAGCAATTCCCAGTTTCAATGTTGTGTTAAGCATATATCTCTAAAAGGGATTGGAGAAATTTTTTATTACACTCCATTGCATTTGCTTTTACTTAAGTAATATGTTTGTAGATTAAAATTATATAAATCATTTCAAATTAAATTATAGCTTGGGAGACAATTAAAAAAATTGCAAAATTAAAATTCAACTAATTATTGACAATGAATTTATCCTTGAACACTTTAAAATTCTAGAAATTGAAAAATGCAATGTTTTGATTTTTAAATTTATTGATAATGTCTTTGAATTTGATTAGTGATAAAAACTTAATATTTGAACATGTTAATAGACTAAAAGTACAAGTAATGGACTCAATTGTATAAAATACACTTTAGTGTATAAATGATATAAATAGCAATCTCAAATTTCAATGTTGTATTAAGCATATATCTCTATAGGAAAGTGGGTAAACTTCTTATTAGACTCCATTGTATTTGTTTTTACTTAAGTAATATATTTGTAGACAAAAATTATATAAATAATTTTAAATTAAGTTGTGGTTAAGGAGACAATTAAAAAAATTGCTAAATTTAAATTCAACTAATTATTTATAATGCATTTATCCTTAGAACACTTTAAAATTCTAAAAATTGAAAAATGCAATGTTTTGATTTTGAAATTTATTCTTAATGTCGTTGAATTTGATTGGTGAGAAAAACATAACATTTGAATATGTTAATTGAACAAAAACACAAGTAATGGACTTAATTGTATAAAATACACTTTACAAGAGGAATATTATGAATAACAATCCCAACCTTCAAGGTTGTTTTAAGTATATATCTCTACATGGTAGTGGGGAAATATCTTATTAGAGTCCATTGCTCTTGGTTTTTCTTAAGTAATATGTTTGAATACTTAAATTATAAAAATCCTTTAAATTTGCATTGAAGTAAAGGAGACAATTAAGAAAATTGCAAAATTTAAATTCAACTAATTATTAATAATGCATTTATCCTTAGAAGATTTTAAAATTCTAAAAATTGAAAAAATCGAATGTTTTGTTTTTTAAATTTATTATTATTGTCGTTGCATTTGATTGGTGATAAAAACATAATATTTGAATATGTTAATTGAACAAAAATACAAGTAATGGACTCAATTGTATAAAATACACTTTAGTGGTTAAATATTATAAATAGCAATCCCGACCTTCAATGATCTGTTAAGCATACATCTCTAGAATAAAGTGGGGAAACTTCTTATTAGACTCCATTGGTTTTGCTCTTCCCTAAGTAATATGTTTGAAGACAAAAACAATATAAATCATTACAAATTACATTGTTGTGAAAGAGACAATTAAGAAAATTGCTAAATTTAAATTCAACTAATTATTGACAATGCATCTACTAAATTCAACTAATTATTGACAATGCATTTATCCCTACAAAACTTTAAAATTCTGAAAATTAAAAAAAAATGCAATGTTTTTATTTTTAAATTTATTGCTAATGCCATTGAATTTGATTAGTGAGAAAAACATAATATTTGAGTATGTTAATTGAACAAAAATACAATGGACTCAATTATATAAAATACACTTTAGTGGATGAACATTATAAATAACAATCCTTAGCTTCGATGATGGATGAACCATATATCTTTAGAGGGGAGTAGGGAAACTTCTTATTCAAATCCATTACATTTGCTTTTTCTTAAGTAATATGTTTGAAGACAAAAATTATATAAATCATTTCAAATTGCATTGAGGCAAATGAGACAATGAAGAAAATCGCAAATTTAAGTTCAACTAATTATTAACAATGCATTTTTCCCTAGAAGAATTTAAAATTCTAAAAATTGAAAAAATGCAATATTTTGATTTTTAAATTTATTGTTAATGGAGTTGCATTTGATTGGTGAGAAAAACATAATATTTGAATATGTAAATTGAACAAAAATACAAGTAATAGACTTAATTGTATAAAATACACTTTAGTACATGAATATTATAAATTGCAATTCCAAGTTTCAATGTTGTATCAAGTATATATCTCTAGAGAGGAGTGGGAAAACTTCTTATTAAACTCCATTGCTTTTGCTTTTCCCCAAGAAATATGTTTGAAGACAAAAATTATATAAATCATTTCAAATTGCATTAAAGCAAAAGTGATAATTAAGAAAATCACAAAAAATAAACTCAACAAATTATTAACTATACATTTATCCCTAAACGACTTTAAAATTTTAAAAATTGAAAAAGTGCAATATTTTGATTTTTAAATTTATTACTAATGTCGTTGAATTTGATTGATGAGAAAAACGTAATATTTGAATATGTAAATTGAACAAAAATACAAGTAATGGACTTAATTGTATAAAATACACTTTAGTACATGAATATTATAAATAGTAATCTCCAACTTTAATGATGGGTGAAACAATATCTCCAAAGGGGAGTGGAGAAACTTCTTATTAGAGTTCATTGCTTTTACTTCTTAGAAGACTTTAAATTTCTGAAAATTGAAAATATGCAATGTTTTGATTTTTACATTAATTATTAATACCATTGCATATTATTGATGAGAAAAACATAATATATGAATTAGTTAATTGAACAAAATACAAGTAATGGTCTCAATTATATAAAATACACTTTAGTGGATGAACATTATAAATAGCAATCCCAAGTTTCAATATTGTGTTAAGCATATATCTTTACATGGTAGTAAGGAAACTACCTATTAGATTTAATTGCATTGGCTTTTTCTTAAGTAATATGTTAGTAGACAAAAATTATATAAGTCATTTCAAATTGCACTGTGACAAAGCAGACAATTAAAAAATTGCACAATTTAAATTCAACTAATTATTAACAATGTTTTTATCCCTGTAAGACATTCTAAAAATTGAAAAAATCAAAAGTTTTGATTTTTAAATTTATTGTTAACATTATTGCATTTCATTGGAGTGAAAAATAAAATATTTGAATATGTTAATTGAACAAAAATACAAGTGATGGACTTAATTGTATAAAATACACCTTAGTACACGAATATTATAAATTGCAATCTCAAATTTCAATGATGTGTTGCGTGTATACCTTTAAAGGGAAGTAGGGAAACTGTTACTTCTTATTAGACTCAATTGTATAAAATACATTTTAGTAGATAAATATTATAAATAACAATCCCAAACTTCAACAATGTGTTGAATGTATACCTCTAGAGGGGAGTGGGGAAACTGTTTCTTAGAGTCCATTTCGAATTGCATTGTGGCAACAAAGAAAATTGAGAAAATTGCAAAATTTAAAATTCAATTGATAATTGACAATGTATTTATCCCTATAAACCATAAAATTCTAAACATTCAAAAAATGCAATCTTTTGGTTTTTTACTTTATTATTTATCTAATGGAAATTGATTGGTGAGAAAAACATAATATTTCAATATGTTAATTGAACACAAATACAAGTAATGGAATCAATTGTATAAAATACATTTTAGTGGATGAATATTATAAATACCAATCCCAAACTTCAATGTTATGTTAAACATATATCTCTAGAAGGTAATGAGAAAACTTCTTATTAGACTACATTGCATTTTCTTTTTCTTAAGTAATAAGTTTGTAGACAAAAATTATATAAATCATTTCAAATTGCATTGTGACTAGGGTGACAATTAAGATAGTTGAAAAATTTAAATTCAACTAATTATTGATAATCCATTTGTCCCTAAAAAACTTTAAAATTTTAAAAATTGAAAAACTGCAATGTTTTGATTTTTAAATTTATTGTTATTGTCATTGCATTTGATTGGTGAGAAAAACATAATATTTGAATATGTAAATTGAACAAAAATACAAGTAATGGACTTAATTGTATAAAATACAATTTAGTACATGAATATTATAAATTGCAATCCCAAGCTTCAATGTTGTATCAAGTATATATCTCCAAAGAGGAGTGGGGAAATTTCTTATTATACTTCATTGCATTTGCTTTTTCTTAAGTAACATGTTAATTGAAAAAAATTATATAAGTCATTTCAAATTGCATTGTGGCAAAGGAGACAATGAAAAAAAAAATTACAAAATTTAAATTCAACTAATTTTTTACAATGCATTTATCCCTAGAAGTATTTAAAATTCTAAAAATTGAAAAAATCAAATGTTTTGATTTTTAAATTTATTGTTAACGTCGTTGCATTTGATTGGTGAGAAAAATATAATATTTGAATATGTTAGTTGGACAAAATACAAGTAATTGACTCAAATGTATAAAATACACTTAAGTGGATGAATATTATGAATAGCAATCTCTAGCTTCAATGATGGGTAAAGCATATATCTTTAGAGGGGAGTGAGGAAACTTTTTTTTTGAGTCCATTGCATTTGCTTTTCCTTAAGTAATAAGTTTGTAGACAAGAATTATATAAATCACTTTAAATTGCATTGTGGCTAAGGAGACGATTGAAAAGAATGCAAAATTTAAATTCAACTAATTATTGATAATGCATTGATCCCTAAAAGACTTTAAAATTCAAAAAATTAGAAAAATGCAACGTTTTGATTTTTAAATTTATTATTAATGTTGTTGCATTTGATTGGTGAAAATAACATAATATTTGAATATGTTAAATCAAGAAAAATACAACTAATGGACACAATTGTATCAAATACACTTTAGTGGATGAATATTATAAATAGCTACCGGAAGCCTCAATGGTGTGTCAAGCATACATCTCTAGAGGGGAGTGGGGAAATTTGTTATTATAGTCCATATGTTTTGCTTTTCTCTAAGTAATATGTTTGAAGACAAAAATTATATAAATCATTTCAAATTGCATTATAGCAAAATAGACAATTAAGAAAATTGCAAAATTTCAATTCAACTAATTACTGGCAATGCATATATCCCTACAAGACTTCAAAATTCTAAAAATTGAAAAAATTCAATGGTTTGATTTTCAAATTTATTGTTAATGTCATGACATTTGATTAATAAGAAACACATAATATTTAAACATGTTAATTAAACAAAAATACATGTAATGGACTCAATTGTATGAAATATGCCTTAATAGATGAATATTATAAATACCAATAAGAAGTTTCAATGGTATGTCAAGCATATATCTCTAGAGGTAAGTGGGGAAACTTATTTTAAGAGTCCATATGTTTTGCTTCTTTCTAAGTAATATGTTTGAAGACAAAAATTATATAAATCATTTCATATTGCTTTATAGCAAAAGAGACTATTAAGAAAATTGAAAATTTTAAATTCAACTAATTACTGATAATGCATTTATCCTTAGAAGACTTCAAAATTATAAAAATTGAAAAAATCCAATGTTTTGAAGTTTAAATTTATTGTTAAAGCCATGACATTTCATTGGTAAGAAAAATATAATATTTGAGTATGTTAATTAAACAAAAATACAAGTAATCGACTCAATTGTATAAAATACACTTTAGTGAATGAATATTATAAATAACAATTGGAAGCATCAATGTTGTGTCAAGCATAGATCTCTAGAGGGGAGTGCGAAAACTTCTGATTAGAGTTCATTGCTTTTGCTTTTTCTTAAGTAATATATTTGAAGACAAAAATTATGTAAATCATTTCAAATTGCATTGAGGCAAATGAGACAATGAAGAAAATATCAAAATTTACATTAAACTAATTATTGACAATGCATTTACCCCTAGAAGACTTCAAAATTCTAAAAATTGAAAAAATCCAATGCTTTGATTTTTAAATTTATTGTTAATGTCATGGCCTTTGATTGGTAAGAAAAACATGGTATTTAAATATGTTAATTAAACAAAAATACAAGTAATGGACTCAATTGTATAAAATACACTTTAGTGGATGAATATTATAAATAATAATCCTAACTTTAATGATGGGTGAAGCTTATATCTCTAGAGAAGCGTGGGAAATTTCTTATTAGAGTACATTTCATTTGTTTTTTCTTAAGTAATAAGTTGGTTCACAAAATTTATATAAATTATTTCAAGTTGCATTGTGGCTAAGGAGACAATTAAAAAAATTGCAAAATTTAAATTCAACTAATTATTGACAATTCATTTATCCCTAGAAGACTTGACAATTCTAAAAATTGAATAAATGCAATGTATTTATTTTTTAAATTTACTATTAATGTTGTTGCATTTGATTGGTGAGAAAAAGATAATATCTGAATATGTTAAATCAACAAAAATACAACTAATGGACACAATTGTATAAAATACAATTTAGTGGCTGAATATTATAAATAGCAATTGTAAGTTTCAATGTTGTGTCAAACATATATCTTTAAAGGGGAGTGGGGAAAGTTCTTATTATAGACCATTGCATTTGCTTTTTCTTAAGTAATATATTCATAGACAAAAATTATATAAATCATTTCAAATTGTATTGTGGCAAAAGAGACAATTAAGAAAATTGCAAAATTTAAATTCAACTAATTATTGACAATGCATTTATCCATAGAAGACTTTAAGATTCTAAAAATTGAAAAAATGCAAGGTTTTGATTTTTAAATTTATTATTAATGTCATTGCATCTGATTGGTGAGAAAAACATAATATTTGAATATGTGACTTGAACAAAAATATAAGTAATGGACTTAATTGTATAAAATACACTTTAGTGGATAACAATCCCCAACTTCAACGCCATGTCAAGCATATATCTCTAAAGGGGAGTGGGGAAATTTCTTATTATTGTTCATTTATTTGCTTATTCTTATGCAATATGTTTGAAGACAAATGTTATATAAATCATTTCAAGTTGCATTGTGGCAAATGGGACAATTAAGAAAATTATAAAATTTAAATTCAACTGATTATTGACAATGCATTTATCCTTAAAAGATTTTAAATTCAAAAAATGCAATGTTTTGACTTTTAAATTTATAATTAATGTTGTTGCATATGATTGGTGAGAAAAACATCATATTTGAATATGTTAATTCATCAAAAATACAAGTAATGGAATCAATTATATAAAATGCATTTTAGTGGATGAATATTATGAATAGCAATATGAAATTTCAATGTCATGTCAAGCATATATCTCTACATGGTGGTAGGGAAACTTCTTATTAGATTCCATTGCTTCTACTTTTTCTAAAGTAATATGATAGTTGACAAAAATTATTAAAGTCATTCCAAATTGCATTATGGCAAAAGAGACAATTAAAAAAATTGAAAAATTTAAATTTAACTAATTATTGACAATGTATTTATCCCTAGAATACTTTAAAATTCTAAAAGTTGAAAAAATCCAATGTTTTGATTTTTAAATCTATTGTTAATGTCATTGAATTTAATTAGTGAGAAAAATATAATATTTGAATATGTTAATTGAACAAAAAAGTAAGTAATGGACTTAATTATATAAAATACACTTTAGTGGATGAATATTATCAATAACAATCCCCAACTTCGATGATGTGTGCAACATATATCTCTAGAGAGGAGTGGGGAAACTTCTTATTAGACTCCATTGCTTTTGCTTTTCCCTAAGAAATATGTTTGAAGACAAGAATTATATAAATCATTTCAAATTGCATTTTGGCAAAAGAGACAATTAAAAAAGTCGCAAAAATTAAATTCAACTATTTATTGACAATGCATTTATCCCTATAAGACTTTAAAATTCTAAAAATTGAAAAAGTGCAATGTTTAGATGTGTAAATGTATCGGCAATGTTGTTGAATTTGATTGATAAGAAAAACATAATTTTTGAATATGTTAATTGAACAAAAATACAAGTAATGGACTTAATTATATAAAATAGACTTTAGTGGATGAATATTATAAATACCAATCCTAAGTTTCAATGTTGTGTCAAACATATATCCCATTGCATTTGCTTTTTCTTAAGTAATAAGTTTGTAGAGAAAGATTATATAAATCATTTCAACTGATTATTGACAATGCATTTATCCATATAAGACTTTAAAATTCTAAAAATTGAAAAAATGCAAGGTTTTGATTTTTAAATTTATTGTTAATGTCGTTGCATTTAATTGGTGAGAAAAATATAACATTTGAATATGTTAATTGAATAAAAATATAAGTAATGGATTCAATTGTATAAAATAAACTTTAGTGGATGAATATTATCAATAGCACTCAATTGTATAAAATACACTTTAGAGAATAAATATTATAAATAACAATCCCTAGCATTAATGATGTGTGAAGCATATATCTCTAAAGAGGAGTGGGGAAACTTGTTATTCAACTCCATTGCTTTTGCTTGTCCCTAAGAAATATGTTTGAAGTCAAAAATTATATAAATCATTTCAAATTGTATTATTGCAAAAGAGACAACCAAGAAAGTCGCAAAAACTAAATTCAACTAATTATTGACAATGCATTTATCCTTAAAAGATTTTAAAATTATTAAAATTCAAAAATTGCAATATTTAGATGTTTAAATGTATCGATAATGTCATTGAATTTGATTAATGAGAAAAATATAATTTTTGAATATGTTAATTGAACAAAAATACAAGTAATGGATTGAATTGTATAAAATACACTTTAGTGGATGAATATTATAAATACCAATCCCAAACTTCAAACTTGTGTCAAGCATATATGTCTATAGGGGAATGTGGAAACTTTTTATTAGAGTCCATTGCATTCGCTTTTTCTTAAGTAATAAGTTTGTAGACAAAAATTATATAAATCATTTCAACTGATTATTTACAATGCATTTATCCATAGAAGATTTTAAAATTCTAAAAATTGAAAAAATGCAAGGTTTTGATTTTTAAATATATTGTTAATGTTGCATTTAATTGGTGAGAAAAATATAACTTTTGAATATGTTAATTGAACAAAAATACAAGTAATAAACTCAATTGTATAAAATACACTTTAGTGGATGAATATTATAAATAACATGCAGAAACTTCAATATTATGTGAAGCATATATCTCTAAAGGGTAGTGGGGAAACTTCTTATTAGAGTCCTTTGCTTTTGCTTTTCCCTAAGTAATATGTTTGAAGAAAAAAATTATATAAATCATTTCAAAATGCATTGTGGCAAGGGAGACAATTAACAAAATTGCAAAATTTAAATTCAACTGATTATTGACAATGCATTTATCCCTAGAAGACTTTAAAATTCTAAAAATTGAAAAAATCCAATGTTTTGATTTTTAAATTTATTATTAATATCGTTGCATTTGATTGGTAAGAGAAATATAATATGTGAATATGTTAAATGAACAAAATTACAAGTAATGAACTTAATTGTCTAAAATACACTTTAGTGGATGAATATTATAAATAGCAATCAAAAGCTTCAATGTTGTGCCAAGCATATATCTCTAGAGGGAAGTGGGGAAACCTCTTATTAGAATCCATTGCTTTTGTTTTTTCTTAAGTAATATGTTTGAAGAAAAAAATTATATAAATCATTTTAAATGACATTGAGGCAAAGGAGATAATTAAGAAAATTGCAAAATTCAAGTTCAACTGATTATTAATAATGCATTGATTCCCAAAAGACTTTAAAATTCTAAAAATTGAAAAAATTTAATGTTTTGATATTTAAATTTTTTCTTAATGTTGATGCATTTGATTGTTGAGGAAAACATAAAATTTGAATATGATAATTGAACACAAATACAAGCAATTAACTCAATTGTATAAAATAGATTTTAGTGGATGAATATTAAAAATAGTAATCCCCAGCTTCAATGATGTTTAAGTATATATCTCCATAGGGGAGTGGGGAAATTTCTTATTAGAGTTCATTGCATTTACTTTTTTTTAAATAATATGTTTATAAACAAAAATTATATAAATCTTTTCAAATTGCATTATGACTAGGGAGACAATTAAAAAAATTGCAAAATTTAAATTCAACTAATTGTTAAGAATGCATTTATCTCTAGAAAAATTCAAAATTCTAAAAATTGAAAAAAGTTAATGTTTTGATTTTCAAATTTATTGTTAATATTATTGCATTTAATTGGCAAGAAAAATATAATATTTGAATATATTAATAAAATAAAAATATAAGTAATAGACTCAATTGTATAAAATACACTCTAGTGGATGAATATTATAAATAGCAAAATTCTCAGCTTCAAAGATGGGTGAAGGATATATCTCTATAGGGGAGTGGAGAAACTTCTTATTAGAGTCCATTACATTTGTTATTTCTTAATTAATATGTTTGAAAACAAAAATTATATAAATAATTTCAAATTACATTGTCACCACGGAAACATTTAAGAAAATTGCAAAATTTAAATTTAACTAATTATTAACAATGAATTTATACGTAAAAGACTTTAAAATTCTAAAAATTAAACAAATTCAATGTTTTCATTTTCAAATTTATTGTTAATGCCGATGCATTTGATTAGTGAAAAAAATATAATATTTAATTATGTTAATTGAACAAAAATACAAGTAATAGACTCAATTGTATAAAATTCATTTTAGTGAATGAATATTATAAATAGTAATCCTAAGTTTCAAAGTTGTGTCAAGCATATATCTCTAGAAAGCAGTGGGCAAACTGCTTATTAGAGACTATTGCATTTGTTTTTTCTTTAGTAATATATTTTTAGAGAAAAATTATATAAATTATTTCAAATTGTATTGTAGTAATAGAGACAATTAAAAAAATTGCAAAATTTAAATTCAACTCATTATTGACAATGCATTTATCCCTAGAATACTTCAAAATTCTAAAAATTAAAAAAAATTCAATATTTTGATTTTTAATTTTATTGTTAATGTCGTTGAATTCGATTGGAGAGAAAAACATAATATTTGTATATGTTAATTGAACAAAAATTCAAGTAATGGACTCAATTGTATAAAATACACTTTAGTGGATGAATATTATAAATAACAATCTGAATCTTCAATGTTGTGTTAAATATATATCTCATTGCATTTGTTTTTTCTTTAGAAATATGTTAGTAGACAAAAATTATATACATCATTTCAAATTGCATTGTGGCAAAGGAGAAAATTAAAAAAATTGTAAATTTTAAATTCATTTAATTATTGACAATGTATTTATCCTTAGAGGACTTTAAAAGTCTAAAAATTGAAAAAATTAAGTGTTTTGATTTTTAAATTTATTGTTAATGTTATTGCATTTGATTGGTGTGAAAAATATAATATTTGAATATGTTAATTGAACAAAAATACAAGTGATAGATGCAATAATATAAAATACATTTTATTAGTGAATATTATAAATAACAATTCTCAGTTTCAATATTGTGTGAAGCATGTATCTCTAAAGAGTAATGGACAAACTTTTTATTAGAGTCTATTGTATTTATTTTTCTTAAGTAATAAGCTTAAAGACAAAAATTATGTAAATAATTTCAAATTGCATTGTGGCAAAAGAGACAATTAAAAAAATTTCAAAATTTAAATTCATCTAATTATTGACAATACATTTATCCCTAGAAAACTTAAAAGTTCTAAAAATTAAAAAATTCAATATTTTGATTTTTAAATTTATTGTTAATGCCGTTGAATTTGATTGGTGAGAAAAACATAATATTTGTATATGTTAATTGAACAAAAATTCAAGTAATGGACTCAAATGTATAAAATACACTTTAGAGTATAAATATTATAAATAACAATCCCTATCTTCACTGATGGGTGAAGCATATATCTCTAGATGGGAGTGGGGAAACTTCTTATTATAATGCATTGCATTTGCTTTTTCTTAAATAATATGTTTGTAGACAAAAATTATATAAATCATTTCAAATTGCATGATTGCAAAAGAGACAATTAAGAAAATTGCAAAATTTAAATTCAACTAATTATTAATAATGAATTTATCCCTAAAAGTCCTTAAAATTTAAAAATTAAAAAAAAAATCAATGTTTTGATTTTCAAATCTATTGTTAATGCCAATGCATTTAATTGGTGAGAAAAATATAATATTTGAATATGTTAATTGAATAAAAATACAAATAATGGATTCAAATGTATAAAATTCAATTTCATGAATGAATATTATAAATATTAATCTCAAATTTCAATGTTGTGTCAAGCATATATCTCTAGAGAGCTGTGAACAAACTTCTTATTAGAGTCTCTTGCATTTGTTTTTTCTTTAGTAATATGTTTTTACACAAAAATTACATAAATCATTTCAAATTGCATTATCGTAGTGGAGACAATTAAAAAAATTTCAAAATTTAATTTCATCTAATTATTGACAATACATTTATCCCCAAAAGACTTAAAAATTCTAAAAATTGAAAACATTCAATGTTTTGATTTTTAAATTTTTTGTTAATATCATTGCATTTGATTGGTGTGAAAAACATAATATTTGAATATGTTAATTGAACAAAACTATAAGTAATGGACTCAATTGTATAAAATATACTTTAGTGGATGAATATTATAATTAGCAATCCCCAACTTCAATGACAGGTGAAGCATATATCTTTAGAGGGAAGTGGGAAAAATTTTTATTAGAGTTCATTGCATTTGCTTTTTCTTAAGTAATAAGTTTGTAGATAAAAATTATATAAATCATTTCAAATTGCATTACGGCTAGGGAGACAATTAAAAAAATTGCAAATTTTAAATTCAACTAATTATTGACAATGCATTTATCCCTAGAATACTTGAAAATTCTAAAAATTGAAAAAATTCAATGTTTTGATTTTCAAATTTATTGTTAATATCGTTTCATTTGATTGGTGAGAAAAAGATAATATTTGAATATGTTAATTGAACAAAAATTCAAGTAATGGATTTAATTGTATAAAATACACTTTAGAGGATGAATATTATAAATAGAAATTTGAATCTTCAATGTTGTGCCAAACGTTTATCTCTATATGGGACTTAGGACACTTTTTATTAAAGTCCATTCCAATTGCTTTTTCTTCAATAATATGGTTGTAAACAAAAATTATATAAATCATTTGAAATTGCATTGTGGTAAAAGAGATAATTAGGAAAATTGCAAATTTAAATTCAACGGATTATTGATAATGCATTTATCCTTAGAAAACTCAAAAATTCTAAAAATTGAACAAACGAAATGTCTTGATTTTTAAACTTATTATTAATGGTGTTGCATTTGATTAGTGAGAAAAACATAATATTTGAATATATTAAATAAAAAATGAATACAAATAATGGGCATAATTATAGAAAATACACCTTAATGGTTGAATATTATATATAGCAATCTGAAACTTCAATATTATGTCAAACATATATATCTAGAGAGGAGTAGGGGAACTTCATATGAGAGTGCATTACAATTGCGTTTTCTTAAGTAATGTGTTTGTGGAAAAAAATTATAAAAATCATTTCAAATTGCATTATGGAAAAGGAGACAATTAAAAAAATTACAAAATTTAAATTCAACTGATTATTGACAATAAATTTATCCTTATAAGACTTTAAAATTCTAATAATTGAAAAAATTCAACGTTTTGATTTTCAAATTTATTGTTAATAACAATGAATTTGGTTGGTGAGAAAAACATAATATTTAAATATGTTAATTAAAAAACATACAAGTAATGGACTTAATTGTATAAAATACACTTTAGTGGATGAATATTATAATTAGGAATCCTAGCTTCAATGACCGATGAAGCATATATCTCTAGAAGGGAGTGGGTAAACTTCTTATTAGAGTTCATTGCATTTGCTTTTCCTTAAGTAATAAGTTTGTAGAAAAAAATTATATAAATTATTTCAAATTACATTGTGGCAAATTAAGAAAATTACAAAATTTAAATTTAATTGATTATTGATAATGCACTTATCTCTATAAGACTTTAAAATTCTAAAAATTTAAAAAGTTTAACGTTTTGATTTTTAAATTTTTTGTTAATATCATTGCATTTGATTAGTGTGAAAAACATAATATTTAAATATGTTAATTGAACAAAACTACAAGTAATGGACTTAATTGTATCAAATACACCTTAGTCGATGAATATTATAAATAATAATATAAATCTTCAATGTTGTGTTAAGCATTTATCTCTAAATGGGAGTGGGGAAACTTTTTATTAGAGTCCATTCCAATTGCCTTTTCTTAAGTAATATGGTTGTAGACAAAACTTATATAAATCATTTCAAATTGCATTGTGGCAAAGGAGACAATTAAGAAAATTGCTAAATTTAAATTCATCTAATTATTGACAATGCACTTATCTCTATAAGACTTTAAAATTCAAAAAATTAAAAAAATTCAATATTTTGATTTTTAAATTTATTGTTAATCTCGTTGCATTTGATTAGTGAGAAAAACATAATATTGAAATATGTTAATTGAACAAAAGTACAAGTAATGGACTCAATTGTATAAAATACACTTTAATGGATGAATATTATAAATAGCAATCCTTAACTTCAAGGATGGTTCAATTATATATCTCTAGAGGGGTGTAGGGAAAATTTTTCTTAGAGTCCATTACATTTACTTTTTCTTAAATAATATGTTTGTAGACAAAAATTACAGAAATCATTTCAAATTGCATTATGTCTATGGAGACAATTAAAAAAATTTCAAAATGTCAATTCAATTGATTATTAACAATGCATTTATTCCTATAAGGCTTTAAAATTCTAAAAATTTTAAAAATTGCAATGTTTTGATTTTTAAATTTATTGTTAATGTCGTTGAAATTGATTAGTGACTAAAATATAATATTTGAATATGTTAACTGAAAAAAATTACAAGTAATGGACTCAATTGTATAAAATACATTTTAGTGGATGAATATTATAAATAGCAATCTGAAGTTTAAATGAGGGGTGAAGCATATATCTCTAGAGGGGAGTGGGGAAATTTCTTGTTAGAGCCTGTTGCATTTACTTTTTCTTTAGTAATAAGTTTGTAGACAAAAATTATATAAATCATTTCAAATTGTATTATGGCTAGTGAGACAAGTACAAAAATTGAAAATTTAAATTCAACTAATTATTGACAATGCATTTATCCTTAAAAGACTTAAAAATTCTAAAAATTGAAAAAATGCAATGTTTTGATTTTTAAATTTATTATTAATGGTGTTGCATTTGATTGTTGAGAAAAACATAATATTTGAATATATTAAATAAAAAAATACAGGTAATGGGCATAATTGTATAAAATACACCTTAATGGTTGAATATTATAAGGAGAAATGTCATGTTTCAGTGTTATGTCAAACTTATATCTTTAGAGGGGAGTGGGGAAACTTCTTATTTGAGTACATTGCAATTGCATTTTCTTAAGTAATGTGCTTGGGGAAAAAAATTATATAAATCATTTCAAATTACATTGTGGCAAAGGAGACAATTAAAAAAAATAAAAAATTTAAATATAATTGATTATTGACAATGCATTTATCCTTAGAAGACTTGAAAATTCTAAATATTGAAAAAATTTAATATTTTGATTTTAAATTTATTGTTAATGTCATTTCGTTTGATTGGTTAGAAATACATAATATTTAAATATGTTAATTGAACAAAAATACAAGTAATGGACTCAATTGTATAAAATACACTTTAGCATATAAATATTATAAATAGCAATTAGAATATTCAATATTGTGTTAAGCATATATCTCTAAAGGGGAGTAGGGAAACTCTTTATTAGAGTCAATTGCCTTTGCTTTTACTTAAGAAATATTTTGTAGACTATAATTATATAAGTCATTTCATATTGTATTATGGGAAGGGAGACAATTAAGAAAATTGAAAAATTTAAATTCAACTAATTATTGATAATGTATTTATCGTTAGAATACTTTAAAATTCCAAAAATTGAAAAAATGCAATGTTTTGATTTTTAAATTTATTGTTAATATTTTTGCATTTGATTGGTGTGAAAAACGTAATATTTGAATATGTTAATTGAATAAAAATAAAAGTAATGGAGTCAATTGTATAAAATACACCTTAAGAGATGAATATTATAATTACCAATCCCAACTTTAATGACGTGTGAAGCATATAACTTTAAAAGGGAGTGGGGAAACTTCTTATTATAGTCCATTGCATTTGCTTTTTCTTAAGCAATATGTTTGTAGACAAAAATTATATATATCATTTCAAATTGTATTGTGACAATAGAGGCAATTAAAAAAATATCAAAATTTAAATTCATCGAATTATTGACAATGTATTTATCCTTAGAAGACTTAAAAATTGAAAAAAATTCAATGTTTTGATTTTTAAATTTATTATTAATGTCATTGTATTTGATTGGTGAGAAAAATATAATATTTGAATATATTAATTAAAGAAAAATACAAGTAATGGACTCAATTGTATAAAATACACTTTAATAGATGAATATTATAAATAGCAATTCTTAGATTCAATGATGGGTGAAGCTTATATCTCTTAAGGGGAGTGGAGAAATTTTTTATTAAAGTCCATTGCATTTGTTTTTTTCTTAAGTAATTAGTTTGCAGACAAAAATTATATAAATTATTTCAAATTGCATTATGGCTAGTGAGACAATTATAAAAATTGCAAATTTAAATTCAACTAATTATTAATAATTCATTTATCCCTAGAAGACTTTAAAATTTTAACAATTAAAAAAATGCAATATTTTGATTTTAAAATTTATTATTAATGTCATTAAATTTGATTAGTGACAAAAATATAATATTTAAATATGTTAATTGAACAAAAATACAAGTAATGAACTCAATTGTATAAAATACACTTTAGCAGATAAATATTATAAATGGCAATTGGAAATTTTAGTGTTGTGTCTAACATATATCTCTAAAGGGGAGTGGGGAAACTTCTTATTAGAGTTGATTGCTTTTGCTTTTTCTTAAGTAATATGTTTGTAGACTAAAATTATATAAGTCATTTCAAATTGAATTGTTGGAAGAGAGACAATTAAAAAAACTACAAAATTTAAATTTAACTGATTATTGATAATGCATTTATCCTCATAAGACTTTAAAATTCCAAAAATTGAAAAAATTAAATATTTTGATCGGCGTGAAAAACATAATATTTAAATATGTTAATTGAACAATAATATAAGATGAATATTATAAACAACAATCCCCAGCATCAAAGATGTATCAAGCATATATCTCTAGAAGGGAAACGTTTTATTAGAGTTTATTGCTTTTACTTTTCCCTAAGTAATATGTTTGAAGACAAAATTATATAAATCATTTCAAATTGCATTGTGGCAAAAAAGGCAATTTAAAAAATTGTAAAATTTAAATTTAACTAATTATTAAAAATGCATTTATCCCTATAAGACTTTAAAATTCTAAAAATTGAAAAAAGTTAAATTTTTTGATTTTTAAATTTATTGTTTATATCATTGCATTTTATTAGTGTGAAAAATATAATATTTAAATATGTTAATTGAACGAAAATACAAATAATGGACTCAATAGTAAAAAATACATTTTATTAAATGAATATTATAAATAACAACCCCAGTTTTAATGTTATATCAAGCATATGTCTCTGGAGATCAGTGGACAAATTTCTTATTAGAGTTCAGTGCATTTCTTTTTCTTAAGTAATATGTTTGAAGACAAAAATTATATAAATTATTTCAAATTGCATTGTGACAAGAGAGACAATTAAAAAAATTGCAAAATTTAAATTTAACTAATTAATGACAATGCTTTTATCCCTAGTATATTTTAAAATTCTAAAAATTGCAAAAAAGTAATATTTTGATTTTTAAATTTATTATTAATACTATTGTATTTGATAGGTGAGAAAAATATAATATTTGAATATGTTAATTGAAGAAAAATACAAGTAATGGAATCAATTGTATAAAATACACTTTAGTAGATGAATATTATAAATAGCAATCTGAAACTTTAATGTTGTGTCAAGCATATATCTCTAGAGGGGACAGGGGAACTTCCTATTAGAGTCCATTGCTTTTACTTTTTCTTTAGTAATATGTTAGTAGAAAAAAAAATTATATACATCATTTCAAGTTGTATTGTGGCAAAGGAGATAATTAAAAAAATTGCAAAACTTAAAATTGACAATGCATTTATCCCTAAAAGACTTAAAAATTCTAAAAATTGAAAAAACTCAATGTTTTGATTTTGAAATTTATTGTTAATGTATTACATTTGATTGGTGAGAAAAACATAATATTTGAATATGTTTATTGTATAAAATACACTTTAGTAGATGAATATTATAATAGCAATTCGAAGTGTTAATGTTGTGTCAAGTATATATCTTTAGATGGGAGTAGACAAACTTTTTATTAGAGTCTATTGAATTTGCTTTTTCTTTAGTGATATGTTAATAGACAAAAATTATATACGTCTTTTCAAACTACATTATGGTAAAGGAGATAATTTAAAAAATTGTAAAATTTAAATTCAATTGATTATTGACAATGCATTTATCCTTAAAAGACTTTAAAATTCTAAAAATTGAAAACATGCAATATTTCATTTTGAAATTTATTGTTAATGTCATAACATTTGATTGGTGAGAAAAATATAATATTTTAATATGTTAATTGAACAAAAATACAAGTAATGGAATCAATTATATAAAATACACTTTAATGGATGAATATTATAAATAGTAATCCCAAACTTCAATGTTGTGTTAAGCATATATCACTAGATAAAAGTCCAATACTTTTGCTTTTTCTTAAGTAATATGTTTGAAGATAAAAATTATATAAATCATTTCAAATTACATTAAGGCAAAGGAGACAAATAAGAAAATTGCAAAATTCAAATTCAACTAATTATTGATAATAGTTTTAGCCCTAATAGACTTTAAAATGCTAAAAATTTCCAAAATGCAATATTTTGATTTTTAAATTTATTGTTAATATCGTTGCATTTGATTAGTGAGGAAAACATAATATTTGAATATGTTAATTGAACAAAAATACAAGTAATGGACTTAATTCTATAAAATATACTTTAGTGGATGAACATTATAAATAGCAATCCGAAGTTTCAATATTGTGTCAAGCATATATCTCTAAATGGGAGTGGGGAAACTTCTTATTAAAGTCTATTGCATTTTTTCTTCTTTAGTAATATGTTAGTAGACAAAAATTATATATGTCATTTCAAATTGTATTGTGGCAAAGCAGACAATTAAAAAAATTGTAAATTTTAAATTCATCTAATTATTGAGAATGAATTTATCCCTAGAGCACTTAAAAATTCTAAAAATTGAAAAAATTGAATGTTTGGATTTTTAGATATATTGTTAATGTCGTTACATTTGATTGATGAAAAAAACATAATATTCAAATATATTAATTGAACAAAAATATAAGTAATGGACTCAATTGAATAAAATACACTTTAGTGGATGAATATGATAAATAGCAATCTGAAGGTTCAACATTGTGTCAAGCATATATCTCTAGATGTGAGTGGGGAAACTTCCTATTAGAGTCCATTGCTTTTACTTTTTCTTTAGTAATATGTTAGTAGAAAAAAATTATATACGTCATTTCAAGTTGCATTGTGGCAAAGAAGATAATTAAAAAATTGCAAAACTTAAATTTATCTAAGTAATATGTTAATATACAAAAATTCTATAAGTTATTTCAAATTGCATTATGGCAAAATTTAAATTCAACCGATGATTGACAATGCATTTATCCCTATCAGACTTTAAAATTCTAAAAATTGCAAAAATGCAATATTTTGATTTTTAAATTTACTTTTAATATCATTGTATTTGATAGGTGAGAAAAATATAATATTTGAATATATTAATTGAACAAAAATACATGTATAGTCACAATTGTATAAAATACACTTTAGTGGATAAATATTATAAATAGCAATTCAGAGTTTCAATGTTGTATCAAACATATATGTCTAAATAAGAGTGGGCAAACTTCTTATTAAAGTGCATTGCATTTGTTTTCTCTTTTGTAATATGTTAGTAGACAAAAATTATATACATCATTTCAAATTGTATTATGGCAAGGGAGACAACTAAAAAAATTGCAAATTTTAAATTCATCTAATTATTGACAATGCATTTAAATTTATGACTTTAAAATTCTAAAAATTAAAAAAACTCAATGTTTTGTTTTTTAAATTTATTGTTAATGTCGTGACATTTGATTGGTGAGAAAAACATAATATTTAAATATGTTAATTAAACAAAAATACAAGAAATGGACTCAATTGTATAAAATAGATTTTAGTGGATGAATATTGTAAATAAGAATCTAAAATTTCAACATTCTGTCAAGCATATATGTCTAAATAGGAGTGGGGAAACTTCTTATTAGAGTTTATTGCATTTTTTTTTCTTTAGTAATATGTTAGTAGACAAAAATTATATATGTCATTTCAAATTGGATTATGGTAAAAAAGACAATTAAAAAAATTAAAAAATTTAAATTCATCTAATTATTGAGAATGAATTTACCACTAGAACACTTAAAATTTCTAAAAATTGAAATAATTCAATGTTTGGATTTTTAAATTTATTGTTAATGTCATTGCATTTGATTGGTGAGAAAAACATAATATTCAAATATGTTAATTGAACAAAAATATAAGTAATAAATTAAATTGAACAAAATACACTTTAGTGGATGAATATTATAAATAGCAATTCGAAGTTTCAACGTTGTATCAAGCTTTTATCTCTAGATGGGAGTGGGGAAACTTCTTATTATTATCTATTGCAATTGCTTTTTCTTAAGTAATATGTTAATAGACAAAATTTTGTACTTTATTTCAAATTGCATTGTGGCAAAATTTAAATTCAGCTGATGATTGACAATACATTTATCCCCAATAGACTTTAAAATTCTAAAAATTGCAAAAATGCAATATTTTGACTTTTAAATTTACTGTTAATGTCATTGTATTTGATAAGTGAGAAAAATATAATATTTGAATATACTAATTGAACAAAAATACATGTAATGGTCACAACTGTATAAAATACACTTTAGTGAATGGAAATTATATGTAGCAATTCAGAGTTTTAATGTTATGTCAAACATATATCTCTAAATAAGAGTGGGCAAACTTCTTATTACAGTCCATTGCATTTATTTTCTCTTTAGTAATATGTTAGTAGACGAAAATTATACATGTCATTTCAAACTGCATTGTGACTAGGGAGACAACTAAAAAATTAGCAAAATTTAAATTCATCTAAGTATCAAAAATGCATTTAAACCTAAAAGACCTTAAAATTCTAAAAATTGAAAAAATACAATGTTTTGATTTTAGATTTATTATTAGTGTCATGGCATTTGATTAGTGAGAAAAATATAATATTTAAACATTTTAATTGAACAAAAATATAAGAAATGGACTCAATTATATAAAATACACTTTACTAGATGAATATTATAAATAGCAGTCTGAAATTTCAATGTCGTGTCAAGCATATATTTCCAAATAGGAGTGGGGAAACTTTTTATTAAAGTCCTTTGCATTTTCTTTCTTTAATAATATGTTAATAGACAAAAATTATATATGTCATTTCAAATTGCATTGTGGCAAAGGAGACAATTAAAAAAATTACAAAATTTAAATTTATCTAATTATTGATAATGAATTTATCTCTAGAACACTTTAAAATTCTAAAAATTGAAAAAATTGAATGTTTGGATTTTTAAATTTATTATTAATATTGTTGTATTTGATCGATGAGAAAAACATAATATTCAAATATGTTAATTGAACAAAAATAAAAGTAATGGACTCAATTGAATAAAATAAATTTTAGTGGATGAATATTATAAATAGCAATCATAAGTTGCAATGTTGTGTCATGCATATATCTCTAAATGGGAGTCGACAAATTTCTTATTAAAGTCCATTGCATTTGTTTTCTCTTTAGTAATATGTTTGTCATTTCAAATTGCATGGTAGCGAAGGAGACAATTAAAAAAATTACAAAATTTAAATTCATCTAATTATTGACAATGAATTTATCCCTATAACACTTAAAAATTCTAAAAATTGAAAAAATGTAAGATTTTCAACTGATTATTGACAATGCATTTATCCCTAAAAAAACTTTAAAATTCTAAAATTCAAAAAATGCAATGTTCTTATTTTTGCTTTATTAAAGTCATGACATTTGATTGGTGTGGAAAACATAACATTTGAATATGTTAATTGAACAAAAATACAAGTAATGGAATCAATTGTATAAAATACACTTTAGTAGATGAATATTATAAATAGCAATCCCAAACTTCAATGTTGTGTTAAGCATATATTCCTAGATAGGAGTAAGGAACCTTCTTATTATAGTCCATTGCTTTTACTTTTCTTAAGTAATTTGTTTGAAGACAAGAAATATATAAATCATTTCAAATTACATTAAGCCAAAAGAGACAATTACGAAAATTGCATAATTTTAATTCAACAAATTATTGACAATATATTTATCCTTAGTAGATTTTAAAATTCTAAAAACTAAAAAAAAAGTAATATTTTGATTTTTAAATTTATTGTTAATGTCATTGAATTTGATTGGTGAGAAAAATATAATATTTGAATATATTAATTGAGCAAAAATACAAGTAATGGACTCAATTGTGTAAAATACACATTAGTAGATGAATATTATAAATAGCGATCTGAAATATCAATGTTGTGTCAAACATATATCTCTAGAAAGAAGTGGAGAAACTTCTTATTAGAGTTCATTGCATTTGTTTTTCCATAAGTAATATGCTTGTAAGTAAAAATTATATAAATCATTTCAAATTACTTTGTGGCATAAGAGACAATTAAGAGAATTGCAATATTTAAATTCAATTGATTATTGACAGAGCATTTATCCCTATAAAACCTTAAAATTCTAAAATTCAAAACATGCAATGTTTCGGTTTTTTGCTTTATTATTAAAGTCATGACATTTGATTGGTGTGAAAAATATAACATTTGAATATGTTAATTGAACAAAAATACAAGTAATAGAATCAATTGTATAAAATACACTTTAGTAGATGAATATTATAAATAGCAATCCCAAACTTCAATGTTGTATTAAGCATATATCCCTAAATGAGAGTGGGAAACCTTCCTATTATAGTCCATTAATTTTGCTTTTTCTTAAATAATTTGTTTGAAGATAAGAATTATATAAATCATTTCAAATTGCATTGAGGTAAATGAGACAATTAAGAAAATTGCAAAATTTTAATTCAACAGATTATTGTCAATTCATTTATCCCTAGCAGACTTTAAAATTCTAAAATTTCAAAAATGCAACATTTTGATTTTTAAATTTATTGTTAATGTCATTGCATTTGATTGGTGAGAAAAATATAATATTTAAATATGTTAATTAAACAAAAATACATATAATGGACTAAATTGTATAAAATACACTTTAGTAGATGAATATTATAAAGATGAATATTATAAATAGCAATCCCAAACTTCAATGTTATGTTAAGCATATATCCCTAGATGGAAGTAGGGAACCTTCTTATTAAAGTCCATTACTTTTGCTTTTTCTTAAGTAATTTGTTTGAAAACAATAATTATATAAATCATTTCAAATTGCATTGAGGTAAAGAAAACAAATAAGAAAATTGCAACATTTTAATTCAATAAATTATTACCAATGCATTTATCCCTAGTAGACTTTAAAATTCTAAAATTGCGAAAATGCAATATTTTGATTTTTAATTTATTATTAATGTCGCTACGTTTGATTAGTGAGAAAAATATAATATTTGAATATGTTAATTGAAAAGAAATACAAGTTTTGGATTCAATTGTATAAAATACACTTTAGTAGATGAATATTATAAATAACAATCCTAAACTTCATTGTAGTTTCAAGCAAATAAGTATAAAGGGGAGTGGGAAAACTTCTTATTAGAGTCCATTGTGTTTACTTTTACCTAAGTAATATGTTTGTAGACAAAAATTATATAAATCATTTCAAATTGCATTATAGCATAAGAGACAATTAAGAAAATTGTAAAATTTAAATTCAATCAATTATTAACAACACATTTATCTCTAGAAAACCTTAAAATTATAAAATTCAAAAAATGCAATATTTTGGTCTTTTGCTTTATTATTAAAGTCATGACATTTGATTAGTGGCAAAAATATAATATTTGAATATGTTAATTCAACAAAAATACAAATAATGAACTCAACTGTATAAAATACACTTTAGGAGATGAATATTATAAATAGCAATATCAAATTTCAATGTTGTGTTAAGCATATATTCCTAGATGGGAGTGAGGAATCTTCTTATTAGAGTCCATTGCTTTTACTTTTTCTTAAGTAATTTGTTTGAAGACAATAATTATATAAATCATTTCAAATTGCATTGAGGCAAAGGAGAAAATTAAGAAAATTGCAAAATTTTAATTCAACAAATTATTGCCAATACATTTATCCCTAACAGACTTTAAAATTCTAAAATTGCGAAAGTGCAATATTTTGATTTTTAAATTTATTATTAATGTCATTACATTTGATTAGTGAGAAAAATATAATATTTGAATATGTTAATTGAACAAAAATACAAGTTTTAGACTCAATTGTATAAAATACACTTTAGTTGATTAATATTGTAAATAACAATCCTAAGATTCATTGTAGTTTCAAGCATGTAAGTATAAAGGGGAGTGAGAAAACTTCTTAGTAGAGTCCATTGTGTTTACTTTTACCTAAGTAATATGTTTGTAGACAAAAATTATATAAATTATTTCAAATTGCATTGCGACACAAAAGACAATTAAGAAAATTGCAAAATTTAAATTCAATCAATTATTAACAACGTATTTATCTCTAGAAAACCTTAAAATTCTAAAATTCAAAAAATGTAATGTTTTGGTTTTTTGCTTTATTATTAAAGTCTGGTGACAAAAATATAATATTTGAATATGTTAATTGAACAAAAATACAAGTAATGGACTCAATTATATAAAATGCACTTTAATAGATGAAGATTATAAATAGTAATCTCAAATTTCAATGTTGTGTTAAGCATATATCCTAGATGGGAGTAGGAAACCTTCTTATTAAAGTTCATTGCTTTTTCTTTTTCTTAAGTAATTTGTTTGAAGACAAGAATTATATAAATCATTTCAAATTACATTGAGGCAAAGGAGATAATTAAGAAAATTGCAAAATTTTAATTTAACAGATTATTGTCAATGCATTTATCCCTAACAGACTTTAAAATTTTAAAATTGCAAAAATGCAATAGTTTGATTTTTAAATTTATTGTTAATGTCATTGCATTTGATTGGTGAGAAAAATATAATATCTTAATATGTTAATTGAACAAAAATACAAGTAATAAACTTAATTGTATAAAATACACTTTAGTAGATGAATATTATAAATAGCAATCCCAAACTTTAATGTTGTGTTAGGCATATATCCCTAGATGAGAGTAGGAAAGCTTTTTATTAGAGTCCATTTTTTTTGCTTTTACTTGAGTAATTTGTTTAAAAACAAGAATTATATAAATCATTTCAAATTACATTGAGGCAAAGGAGACAATTAAGAAAATTGAAAAATTTTAATTCAACAAATTATTGCCAATGCATTTATCCTTCACAAATTTTAAAATTCTAAAATTACAAAAATGCAATATTTTGATTTTTAAATTTATTGTTAATGTCGTTGAATTTGATTGGTGAAAAAAAATATAATATTTGAATATGTTCATTAAATGAAAATACAAGTAATGGACTCAATTGTATAAAATACACCTTAATGGATGAATATTATAAATAACAATCTGAAACTTCAATGTTGTATGAAACATATATCTCTAGAAGGGAGTGGGAAACTTCTTATTATAGTCCATTGCATTTGCTTTTTCTTAAGTAATATGTTTGAAAAAATTCTATAAGTAATTTGTTTGAACACAAAAATTATATAAATCATTTCAAATTGCATTGAGGCAAATGGGACAATTAAGAAAATTTGCAAAATTTTAATTCAACAAATTATTGTCAATGCATTTATCCCTAATAGCCTTTAAAATTCTAAAAATTGAAAAAATGCAATGTTTTTATTTTTAAATTTATTGTTAATGGAGTTGCATTTGATTGGTGGGAAAAACATAATATTTGAATTTGTTAATTGAACAAAAATAAGAATAGTGGACTCAATTATATAAAATACACTTTAGTGGATGAATATTATAAATAGTAATTTGAAGTTTCAATGTTGTATCAAGCATATATCTCTAAATTTGAGTGGGGAAACTTCCTTTTAGAATTCATTGCTTTTGCTTTTTCTTAAGTAATATGTTTGAAAACAAAAATTATATAAATCATTTCAAATTGCATTGAGGCAAAGGAGACAATTAAGAAAATTGCAAAATTTAAATTCAACAAATTATTGACAATGCATTTATCCTTAATAGACTTTAAAATTGTAATATTGCAAAAATGCAATATTTTGATTTTTAAATTTATTATTAATATTGTTGCATTTGATTGATGAGAAAAATATAATATTTAAATATGTTAATTGAACAAAACTACAAGTAATGGACTCAATTATATAAAATACACTTTAGTGGATGAATATTATAAATAGCAATCTCAAGTTTCATTATTGTTTCAAGCATATATGTAGAGGGGAGAATAGGAAAACTTCTTATTAGAGCCTATTGCATTTGTTTTTTCCTAAGAAATAAGTTTGTAGGCAAAAATTATATAAATCAATTCAAATTATATTGCGGCATGAGAGATAATTAAGAAAATTACAAAATTTAAATTCAACAAATTATTAACAATGCATTTATCCCTAACAGATTTTAAAATTATAAAATTACAAAAATGCAATATTTTGATTTGTAAATTTATTGTTAATGTCATTGAATTTGATTGGTGAGAAAAATATAATATTTGAATATGTTAATTGAACAAAAATATAAGCAATGGACTCAATTGTATAAAATACCCTTTAGTGGATGAATATTATAAATAGTAATCTCAAGCTTTATTGTTGTTTCAAGCATATAAGTATAAAGGAGAGTGAGAAAATTTCTTATTAAAGTCTATTGTATTTGCTTTTTTCTAAGTAATATGTTTGTATGCAAAAATTATATAAATCATTTTAAATTACATTATGGCATAAGAGATAATTAAGAAAATTGTAAAATTTAAATTCAATTGATTATTGACAATGCATTTATCCCTAGAAAAACTTAAAATTCTAAAATTCAAAAAATGCAATGTTTTGGTTTTTTTGCTTTATTATTAAAGTCATGGCATTTGATTGGTGTGAAAAATATAACATTTGAATATGTTAATTGAACAAAAATACAAGTAATGGAATCAATTGTATAAAATACACTTTAGTGGATGAATATTATAAATAATAATCTCAAGTTTCAATATTGTGTCAAGCATATATCCTTAGATAGGAGAGGAGAAACTTCTTATTAAAGTCCATTGTGTTTACTTTTTCCTAAATAATATGTTTGTAGGCGAAAATTATGTAAATAATTTCAAATTACATTGTGACAAAGGAGACAATTAAGAAAGTTGCAAAATTTAAATTCAACTATTTATTAAATATGCATTTATCCCTCACAGCCTTTAAAATTCTAAAAATTTAAAAAATGCAATGTTTTTATTTTTAAATTTATTATTAATGCAGTCACATTTGATTAGTGAGAAAAATATAATAATTGAATATGTTAATTGAACAAAAATAAGAGTAATGAACTCAATTGTATAAAATACACTTTAGTGGAAGAATATTATAAATAGCAATCTGAAGTTTCAATATTGTATCAAGTATATATCTCTAAATGGGAGTTCAGAAACTTCTTATTAGAGTCCATTGCTTTTGCTTTTACTTAAGTAATATGCTTGAAAAAAAATTATATAAATCATTTCAAATTGCATTAAGACAAAGGAGACAATTAAGAAAATTGCAAAATTTAAATTTAACTGATTATTGACAATACATTTATCCCTAACAGACTTTAATGTTCTAAAATTACAAAAATGCAATATTTTGATTTTTAAATTTATTGTTAATGTCATTGCATTTGATTGGTGAGAAAAATATAATATTTGAATATGTTAATTGAACAAAAATACAAGTAATGGACTCAATTATATAAAATACACTTTAGTAAATGAATATTATAAATAGCAATCCTAGCATCAATGATGGATGAAAAATATATCTCTAGAATGGCGTGGGGAAACTTCAAATTGCATTTGTTTTTTCTCAAGTAATAAGTTTGTTCACAAAATTTATATAAATCATTTCAAATTGCATTGTGGTTGGGGAGATAATTAAAAAAATTACAAAATTTAAATTCAACTAATTATTGACAATGCATTTATCCGTAGAAGACTTGGAAATTCTAAAAATTGAAAAAATGCAATGTATTGATTTTTAAATTTATTGTTAAAATACATTTTAGTGGATGAATATTATAAATAGTGATCAGAAGCTTTAATGGTGTGTTAAGCACATATCTCTGGACGAGAGTGGGGAAACTTGTTATTAGAGTCCATTGCTTTTGCTTTTCCCTAAGTAGTATGTTTGAAGACAAATATTATGTAAATCATTTCTAATTGCATTGAGGTAAAGGAGACAATGAAGAAAATTGCAAAATTTAAATTCAACTAATTATTGATAAAACATTTATCTTTAAAAACTTAAAATTCAGAAAATGTAATGTTTTGCCTTTTACTTTATTATTAATGTCATTGGATTTAATTGGTGTGAAAAACATAATAGTCCAATATTTTAATTGAACAAAAATACAAGTAATGAAATTAATTGTATAAAATATACTTTAGGGGATAAATATTATAAATAATAACCTTAACTTCAATGTTAGGTGAAGCATATATCTCTAGAGGGGCATGGAGAAACTTCTTATTAGAGTCTATTGCATTCGCTTTTTCTTAAGTGATAAATTTATACATAAAATTTATATAAATCATTTCAAATTGCATTACGACTAGGGAGACAATTAAAAAATTTGCAAAATTTAAATTCAATTGATTATTGATAATGCATTTATCCCTAAAATACTTTAAAATTCTAAACATTGAAGAAATGAAGTGTATTGATTTTTAAATTTATTGTTAATGTTATTGCATTTAATTAGTGAGAAAAATATAATATTTGAATATGTAAAATCAAGAAAAATACAAGTAACAGACACAATTGTATAAAATACACTTTAGTGGATGAATATTATAAATAGCAATCAAAAGCTTCAATGGTGTGTCAAGCATATATCTTTAGAGTGGAGCGGAGAAACTTATTATTAGAGTCCATTGCTTTTTCTTTTCCCCAAGTGATATGTTTGAAGACGAAAATTATGTAAATCATTTCTAATTGCATTAAGGCAAAGGAGATAATTAAGAAAATTGCAAAATTTAAATTCAACTAAGTATTGACAATGGATTTATCCCTAGAAGACCTCAAAATTCCAAAAATTTGAAAAATCCAATATTTTGATTTTTAGATTTATTGTTAAAGTCATAACATTTGATTGGTAAGAAAAACATAATATTTCAATATATTAATTAAACAAGTAATGGACTCAATTATATAAAATATACCTTAGTGGATGAATATTATGAATAGCAATCCCTAGCTTCAATGATGGGTGAAACTTATATCTTTAGAGGGGAGTGAGGAAACATCTTATTTGAGTTCATTGCATTTGTTTTTCCTTAAGTATTAAATTTATTTTTAATTTTGTTACATTTGATTAGTGAGAAAAACATATTATTTGAATATGTTAGTTGAAAAAAAAATACAAGTAATGGAATTAATTGTATAAAATACATTTTAGGGCATGAATATTACAAATAACAATCCTAGGCTTCAATGTTGTGTCAAGCATATATATCTAAAAGGGAGTGGGGAAACTTCTTATTAAAGTCCATTATTTTTGCTTTTTCCTAAGTACTATGTTTGTAGGCAAAAATTATAGAAATCTTTTCAAATTGCATTGAGACAAAGAAGACAATTGAGAAAATTGAACAATTTAAATTCAACTAATTATTGATAATGTATTTATCCCTAGAAGACTTTAAAATTCTAAAAATTGAAAAAATGCAATGGTTTGATTTTTAAATTTATTGTTA
The DNA here is from genome assembly GCA_023213295.1 of Bruguiera hainesii. NCBI lineage: Eukaryota > Viridiplantae > Streptophyta > Magnoliopsida > Malpighiales > Rhizophoraceae > Bruguiera > Bruguiera hainesii. The sequence goes on from JAHOYR010000008.1 coordinate 5,009,841, forward strand.
ATGTTGTTGCATTTGATTGGTGAGAAAAATATAAAATTATATATGTTAAATCCACAAAAATACAAGTAATGGACACAATTGTATAAAATAAACTTTAGTGGCTGAATATGATAAATAGCAATGCCAAGTTTCAATGTTGTGTCAAACATATATCTTTATAAGGCAGCACAAAAACTTCTTATTAGAGTTCATTACATTTGCTTTTTCATATGTAATATGTTAGTGGAGAAAAATTATATAAAAATTGAAAAATTTAAATTCAACTAATTATTGACAAGACTTTTATCCCTAGAAGACTTTAAAATACTAAAAATCAAAAAATCTAATATTTTGATTTTTAAATTTATTGTTAACATCGTTACATTTCATTGGTCAGAAAAACATAATATTTGAATATGGTAATTGAACAAAAAATACTAGTAATGGACTTAATTCTATAAAATACACTTTAATGGATAAATATTATCAATAGCGATCCCCAGTTTCAACAATGTGTTAGACATATATCTTTATAGGGGAGTGGGGAAACTTTCATTAGAGTCCATTGCTTTTGTTTTTTCTTAAGTAATATTTGTGAAGAAAAAAATTATATAAATTTTTTCAAATTGTATTATGGCAAAAGAGACAAGTAAGAAAATTGCAAAATTTACATTCAACTGATTATTGAAAACCCATTTATCCTTAGAAGACTTTAAAATTACAAAAATTGAATTAATCCAATATTTTGATTTTTAAATTTATTGTTAATGTCATGACTTTTGATTGGTAAGAAAAATATAATATTTGAATATGTTAATTAAACAAAAATACAAGTAATGGACTTAATTGTATAAAATACAATTTAGTAGATGAATATTATAAATAACAATCCCCAACTTCAACAATGTGTTAAACATATGTCTTTATAGGGGAGTGGTGAAACTTGTTATTAGAGTCCATTGCTTTTACTTTTCCTTAAATAATATGTTTAAAGAAAAAAATTGTATCAATCATTTCAAATTGCTTTGTGGCAAAGAGACAATTATCAAAATTGCAAAATTTAAATTCAACTAATTATTAACAATGCATTTATCCCTAGAAAACTTTAAAATTCTAAAAATTGAAAAAATGAAATGTTTTGATTTTTAAATTTATTGATAATGATGTTGAATTTGATTGGTGATAAAAACTTAATATTTGAATATGTTAATAGACCAAAAATACAAGTAATGGATTCAATTTTATAAAATACACTTTAATGTATAAATGATATAAATAGCAATCCCTAGTTTCAATGTTATGTTAAGCATATATCTTTAGAGGGGAGTGAGAAAACTTTTTATTAGACTCCATTGTATTTACTTTTACTTAAGTAATATGTTTGTAGACTAAAATTATATAAATCATTTCAAATTAAATTATGGCTTTGGAGACAATTAAAAAAATTGCAAAATTTAAATTCAACTAATTATTGACCAAGCATTTATCCCTGAACACTTTAAAATTCTAGAAATTGAAAAATGCAATGTTTTGATTTTTAAAGTTTTTGATAATATTGTTGAATTTGATTAGTGATAAAAACTTAATATTTGAACATATTAATAGACTAAAAATACAAGTAATGGACTTAATTATATAAAATACACTTTAGTGTATAAATGATATAAATAACAATCCCCAACTTCAATGTTGTGTTAAGCATATATCTTTAGAGGGGAGTGGGGAAACTTCTTATTAGACTTCATTGTATTTACTTTTACTTAAGTAATATGTTTGTAGACTAAAATTATATAAATCATTTCAAATTAAATTGTGACTTCGGAGACAATTAAAAAAATTGCAAAATTTAAATTCAACTAATTATTGACCAAACATTTATCCTTGAACACTTTAAAATTCTAGAAATTGAAAAATGCAATGTTTTGATTTTTAAAGTTTTTGATAATATCGTTGAATTTAATTGGTGATAAAAACTTAATACTTGAACATATTAATAGACTAAAAATACAAGTAATGGACTTAATTGTATAAAATACACTTTAGTGTATAAATGATATAAATAACAATCCCCAGCTTCAATGTTGCGTTAAACATATATCTTTAGAGGGGAATGGGAAAACTTCTTATTATATTTCATTGCATTTGCTTTTACTTAAGTAATATGTTTGTAAACTAAAATTATATAAATCATTTCAAATTAAATTGTGGCTTCGGAGACAATAAAAAAAATTGCAAAATTTAAATTCAACTAATTATTGACCAAGTATTTATCCCTGAACACTTTAAGATTCTAGAAATTGAAAATTGCAATGTTTTGATTTTTAAATTTATTGATAATATCATTGAATTTGATTAGTGATAAAAACATATTAATAGACTAAAAATACAAATAATAGACTTAATTGTATAAAATACACTTTAGTGTATAAATAATATATATAACAATTCTCAGCTTCAATGTTGTGTTAAGCATATATCTCTAGAGGGGAGTGGGGAAAATTCTTATTAGACTCCATTGCATTTGCTTTTACTTAAATAATATGTTTGTAGACTAAAATTATATAAATCATTTCAAATTAAATTGTGGCTTCAAAAACAATTAAAAAAATTGCAAAATTTAAATTCAACTAATTATTGACCAAGCATTTATCCCTGAACACTTTAAAATTCTAAAAATTGAAAAATGCAATGTTTTGATTTTTAAAGTTTTTGATAATATCGTTGAATTTGATTAGTGATAAAAACTTAATATTTGAACATATGAATAAACTAAAAATACAAGTAAGGGACTTAATTATATAAAATACACTTTAGTGTATAAATGATATAAATAACAATCCCCAACTTCAATGTTGTGTTAAGCATATATCTTTATAGGGGAGTGGGGAACTTCTTATTAGACTTCATTGCATTTGCTTTTACTTAAGTAATATGTTTGTAGATTAAAATTATATAAATCATTTCAAATTAAATTGTGGCTTCGGAGACAATTAAGATAATTGCAAAATTTAAATTCAACTAATTATTGACCAAGCATTTATCCCTAAACACTTTAAAATTCTAGAAATTGAAAAATGTAATGTTTTGGTTTTTAAATTTTTTGATAATGTTGTTGAATTTGATTGTTGATAAAAACTTAATATTTGAACATATTAATAGACTAAAAATACAAGTAATGAACTCAATTGTATAAAATACACTTTAGTGTATAAATGATATAAATAGCAATCTCCAGTTTTAATGTTGTGTTAAGTATATATGTCTAGAGGGGAGTGGGGAAACTTCTTATTAGACTCCATTGCATTTTCTTTTACTTAAGTAATATGTTTGTAGACAAAAGTTATATAAATCATTTCAAATTAAGTTATGGCTAAGGAGACAATTAAAAAAATTGCTAAATTTAAATTCAACTAATTATTGACAATGCATTTATCCCTGAACACTTTAAAATTCTAAAAATTGAAAAATGCAATGTTTTGATTTTTAAATTTATTCTTAATGTCGTTGAATTTGATTAGTGAGAAAAACATAATATTTGAATATGTTAATTAAACAAAAACATAAGTAATGGACTTAATTGCATAGAATACACTTTACAAAAGGAATATTATTAATAGCAATCCCAAGTTTCAAGGTTGTTTCAAGTATATATCTTTATATGGTAGTGGGGAAATATATTATTAGAGTCCATTGCTCTTGGTTTTTCTTAAGTAATATGTTTGAAGACTTAAATTATAGAAATCATTTCAATTTGTATTGAGGCAAAGGAGATAATTAAGAAAATTGCAAAATTTAAATTCAACTAATTATTGACAATACATTTATCCCTATAAGACTTTAAAATTCTAAAAATTGAAAAAATCCAATGTTTTGATTTTTAAAATTAAACAAAAATACAAGTAATGGACTCAATTGTATAAAATACATTTTAGTGGATGAATATTATAAATAGCAATCCCAACCTTCAATGATCTGTTAAGCATACATCTCTAGAATAGAGTAAGGAAACTTCTTATTAGACTCTATTGGTTTTCCTTTTCCCTAAGTAATATGTTTAAAGACAAAAATAATATAAATCATTACAAATTATATTGTTGCAAAAGAGACAATTAAGAAAATTGCTAAATTTAAATTTAACTAATTATTGACAATGCATCTATCCCTAAGAGACTTTAAAATTCTAAAAATTAAAAAAATGCAATTTTTTTATTTTTAAATTTATTGCTAATGTCATTGAATTTGATTGGTGAGAAAAACATAATATTTGAGTATGCTAATTGAACAAAAATACAAGTAATGGACTCAATTGTATAAAATATAATTTAGTATATGAATATTATAAATAGCAATTCTAAGCTTCAATATTGTGTTAAACATATATCTTTACATGGTAATGGGGAAACTACTTATTAGATTTGATTGCATTTATTTTTTCTTAAGTAATATGTTAGTAGACAAAAATTATATAAGTCATTTCAAATTACATTGTGGTAAAGGAGATAATTAAAAAATTGCACAATTTAAATTGAACTAATTATTGGCAACATTTTTATCCCTGTAAGACATTTTAAAAATTGAAAAAATCTGAAGTTTTGATTTTTAAATTTATTGTTAACATTGTTGCATTTCATTGAAACGAAAAACAAAATATTTGAATATGTTAATTGAACAAAAATACAAGTAATGGACTCAATTGTATAAAATATACTTTAGTGGATGAATAATATAAATAGCAATCCCCAACTTTAATGAAGGGTGCAACATATATTTCTAGAGGGGAGTGGGGAAACTACTTATTATAGTCCATTGCATTTACTTTTTCTTAATTGATAAGTTTGTAGACAAAAATTATATAATTCATTTCTGATTGCATTATGGCTAGGGAGACAATTAAAAAATTGTAAAATTTAAATTCAAGTTATTATTGACAATGTATTTCTCCTTAGAAGACTTCAAAATTCTAAAAATTGAAAAAAAAAACCAATGTTTTGATTTTTACATTTATTGTTAATGTCATTGCATTTAATTGGTGAGAAAAACATGATATTTAAATATGTTAATTAAACCAAAAAAACAAGTAATGGACTCAATTGTATAAAATTCATTTTAGTGGATGAATATTATAAATAACAATCCCCAACTTCAATGATATGTTAAGCATATATCTTTAGAGAGGTGTGCGGAAACTTCTTATTAGACTCCATTGCTTTTGCTTGTCCCCAGGAAATATGTTTAAAGACAAAAATTATATAAATTATTTCAAATTGCATTGTAGCAAAAGTGATAATTAAGAAAATCGCAAAAAATAAATTCAACAAATTATTGATTATGCATTTATCCCTAGACAACTTTAAAATTCTAAAAATTGAAAAAGTGCAATGTTTTAATTTTTAAATTTATTGCTAATGTCATTGAATTTGATTGATGAGAAAAACATAATATTTGAAAATTGAGAAAATTGAAAAATTTAAAATTCAATTGATAATTGAAAATTTATTTATCCCTATAAACCATAAAATTCTAAACATTCAAAAAATGCAATCCTTTGGTTTTTTACTTTATTATTAATCTCATGGTAATTGATTGGTGAGAAAAACATAATATTTCAATACATTAATTGAATACAAATACAAGTAATGGAATCAATTGTATAAAATACATTTTAGTGGATGAAAATTATACATCCCAATCCCAAGGTTTAATGTTATGTCAAGCATATATTTCTATAGGGCAATGAGGAAGCTTCTTGTTAGAGTACATTGCATTTACTTTTTCATAAGTAATAAGTTTGTAGACAAAAATTATATAAATCATTTTAAATTGCATTGTAACTAGGGCGACAATTAAGATAATTGCAAAATTTAAATTCAACTAATTATTGACAATCCATTTGTCCCTAAAAAACTTTAAAATTTTAAAAATTAAAAAACTGCAATGTTTTGATTTTTAAATTTATTGTTATTGTTGTTGCATTTGATTGGTGAGAAAAACATAATATTTGAGTATGTTAATTAAACAAAAATACAAGTAATAGACTCAAACTTTTGTGATGAATGCTATAAATAACAATCCTCAACTTCAATGATGTATTAAGCATATATCTCTAGAGAAGAGTGGGGAAACTTGTTATTATTAAACTCCATTGCTTTTGCTTTTTCCCAAGAAATATGTTTGAAGACAAAAATTATATAAATCAATTCAAATTGCTTTGAAGCAAAAGTGATAATTAAGAAAATCACAAAAAATAAATTCAACAAATTATTGACTATGCATTTATCCCTAAACGACTTTAAAATTTTAAAAATTGAAAAAGTGCAATATTTTGATTTTTAAATTTATTATTAATGCCGTTGAATTTAATTGATGACAAAAACATAATGTTTGAATACGTAAATTGAACAAAAATACAAATAATGGACTTAATTGTATAAAATACACTTTAGTACATGAATATTATAAATTGTAATCCCAAGTTTTAATGTTGTGTCAAGTATATATCTTTACATGGCAATGGGGAAACTTCTTATTAGACTTCATTACATTTGTTTTTTCTTAATTAATATGTTAGTTGAAAACAATTATATAAGTCATTTCAAATTACATTGTGGAAAAGAAGGCAATTAAAAAAATTACAAAATTTAAATTCAACTAATTTTTAACAATACATTTATCCCTAGAAGTATTTAAAATTCTAAAAATTGAAAAAATCCAATGTTTTGATTTTTAAATTTATTGTTAATGTTGTTCCCACAGCCTTGTATGGGTTGTAATTATTGTCAACTAAGGTTAAGTGTGCAAGAAAGTAAAGCCACATGGAAGGGCAAGAAAATAAAGTCACATTGAAGGGCAAGAAAGTAAAGCCACATGGAAGGGCAAGAAAGTAAAGCCACATTGAAGGACAAGAAAGTAAATCTGCCGTGCAAGGGCAAGAACGTAAATCTGCCATGTAAGCCCTATTAGGGTTTCATGGAAGAGAGTATATAAAGGCCTTGGAAGACAAAACTAGGGCAGAGGGCCAACACAATTGAATAAACAGTAACCCTACAGCAACCGGCCAAAAGGAAGACAGAGCAGAACGACAAGAGATCAGAAACAACACCACCAGGAGAGCAAACCAGAAATGTCACCACCGGGAGAGCAAACCAGAAACGTCACCATCGGGAGAGCAAACCAGAACGTGCAACCTCCTGCAAGCAAACCAGAAATGTCTCCTGCAAGCAAACCAGAAACACATCCTGCAAGCAAACCAAAAACGCCTCCTGTGAATTTGGGGACTATTGTGATTAGTAGGTAGCAATAGATCTACCTTAGTCGAATCTGAGAAAGAGTTCGCTTTTAAGAAGAGATTGAAGTTGTTCACTTTCCTGTGAATTGCGAATTGTGGTGATATTGATTCACCCCCCTTTCAGTATCACAAACTAGTAAATCCTAGGGTGAAGTTGGGAACTTCAGTTAATGTCGTTTCATTTGATTGGTGAGAAAAACATAATATTTGAATATGTTAATTGAACAAAATACAAGTAATGGACTCAAATATATAAAATACACTTTAGTGGATGAATATTATGAATAACAATCTCTAGCTTTAATGATGGGTGAAGCATATATCTCTAGAAGGGAGTGAGGAAACTTTTTGTTTGAGTCTATTGCATTTGTTTTTCCTTAAGTAATAAGTTTGTAGACAAAAATTATATAAATCACTTTAAATTGCATTGTTGCTAGGGAGATGATTGAAAAGATTGCAAAATTTAAATTCGATTGATTATTGATAATGCATTTATCCCTAAAAGACTTTAAAATTCAAAAAATTGGAAGAATGTAACATTTTGATTTTTAAATTTATTATTAATGTTGTTGCATTTGATTGGTGAAAATAACATAATATTTGAATATGTTAAATCAAGAAAAATACAACTAAGAGGCACAATTGTATAAAATACACTTTAGTGGATGAATATTATAAATAGCTACCAGAAGCTTCAACGGTGTGTCAAGCATATATCTCTAGAGGGGAGAGGGAAAACTTGTTATTAGAGTTTATATGTTTTGCTTTTCCCTAGGTAATTTGTTTGAAAACAAAAATTATATAAATCATTTCAAACTGCATTGTAGCAAAAGAGACAATTAAGAAAATTGTAAAATTTAAATTCAACTACTTACTGACAATGCATTTATCCCTAGAAGACTTCAAGCTTCTAAAAATTGAAAAAATCCAGTGTTTTAATTTTTAAATTTATTGTTAATGTCATGACATTTGATTGGTAAGAAACATATAATATTTAAATATGTTAATTAAACAAAAATACAAGTAATGGACTCAATTGTATAAAATACACTTGAGTGGATGAATATTATAAATAGTAATCCTAACTTTAATGATGGGTGAAGCATAAATCTCTAGAGGGGCATGCAGAATCTTCTCATTCGAGTCCATTGCATTTGCTTTTCCTTAAGTAATAAGTTTGTAGACAACAAGTATATATATCATTTCAAATTGCATTATGGCTAAAGAGATGATTGAAAAAATTGCAAAATTTAAATTTAACTGATTATTGACAATACATTTATCCTTAGAAGACTTTAAAATTCAAAAAATTGAAAAAATGCAATATTTCAATTTTTAAATTTATTATTAATGTTGTTGTATTTGATTAGTGAGAAAAACATAATATTTGAATATGTTAAATCAAGAAAAATACAAGTAATGGACACAATTGTATAAAATACACGTTAGTGGATGAATATTAGAAATAACAATTGGTAGCTTCAATGGTGTGTCAAGCATATATGCCTGTAGGGAAGTGGGGAAACTTGTTACTAGAGTCCATTGCTTTTGCTTTTCCCCAAGTAATATGTTTGAAGACAAAAATCATATAAATCATTTCAAATTGCATTGTTTCAAATGTAACAATTAAGAAAATTGTAAAATTTAATTTCAACTAATTATTGATAATTCATTTATCCCTAGAAACATTAAAATTTTACAAATTTAGAAAATGCAATGTTTTCCTTTTTACATTATTATTAATGTCATTGCATCTGATTGTTATGAAAAATATAATATTTCAATAAGTTAATTGAACAAAAATACAAGTAATGAAATCAATTGTATAAAATACACTTTAGGGAATGGATATTATAAATACCAATCCCAAACTTCAATGTTGTGTCAAGTATATATCTCTAAGAGGGAGTGGGGAAACTTCTTATTAGAGTCCATTGCTTTTGCTTTTCCTCAAGTAATATGTTTGATGACAAAAATTATATAAATCATCTCTAATTGCATTAAGGCAAAGGAGACAATGAAGAAATTGCAAAATTTACATTCAGCTAATTATTGAGAATGCATTTATCCCTAGAAACCTTAAAATTCTAAAAATTTAGAAAATGTTATGTTTTGCTTTTTACTTTATTATTAATGTCATTACATTTGATTGGTGTGAAAAATATAATATTTCAATATATTAATTGAACAAAAATACAAGTAATGGAATCAATTGTATAAAATACACTTTATGGGATGAATGTTATAAATAGCAACCCCAGCTTCAATGATGGGTGAAGCATATATCTCTAAAAAGGTGTGGGGAAACTTCTTATGAGAGTTCATTGCATTTTCCTTTTCTTAAGTAATAAGTTTGTAGACAAAAGTTATATAAATCATTTCAAATGGCATTGTGGCTAGGGAGACAATTGAAAAAATTATAAAATTTAAATTCAACCGATTATTAAGAATGCATTTATCCCTCGAAGACTTTAAAATTCTAAAAGTTGAAAAAAATGCAATGTTTTGATTTTTAAATTTATTGTTAATGTTGTTGCATTTGATTGGTGAGAAAAACATAATATTTGTATATGTGAAATCAAGAAAAATACAAGTAATAGACACAATTGTATAAAATACACTTTAGTGGATGAATATTATAAATAGCAACTAGAAGTTTCAATGGTGTGTCAAGCATATATCTCTGGAGCAGAATGGGGAAACTTATTATTAGAGTCCACTGCTTTTGCTTTTCTCCAAGTAATATGTTTGAAGACAAATTATGTAAATCATTTCTAATAGCATTGAGGCAAAGGAGAAAATTAAGAAAATTGCAAAATTTAAATTCAACTAAGTATTGACAATGGATTTATCCCTAGGAGACCTCAAAATTCTAAAAATTGAAAAAATCCAATGTTTTGATTTTTAAATTTGTTGTTACTATTGTTGCATTTGATTGGTGAGAAAAACATAATATTTGCATATGTTAAATCCACAAAAATACAAGTAATGGACACAATTGTGTAAAATAAACTTTAGTGGCTGAACATGATAAACAGTAATGCCAAGTTTCAATGTTATGTCAAACATATATCTCTATAGGGTAGTGCTGAAATTTGATATTAAAGTCCATTGCATTTGCTTTTTCTTATGTAATATGTTAGTGGAGAAAAATTATATAAAAATTGCAAAATTTAAATTCAACTAATTATTGACAAGACATTTATCCCTAATAGACTTTAAAATACTAAAAATTGAAAAAATGAAATGTTTTGATTTTTAAATTTATTGTTAATGTCGTTGCATTTCATTAGTGAGAAAAACGTAATATTTGAATATGTTAATTGAACAAAAATAGTAGTAATGGACTTAATTTTATAAATACACTTTAATGGATAAATATTATCAATAGCAATCCCCAACTTCAACGATGTGTCAAGTATATATCTCTATAAGGGAGTAGGCAAACTTTTTATTAGAGTTCATTGCTTTTGCTTTTTCTTAAGTAATATTTTTGAAGAAAAAAATTATATAAATTTTTTCAAATTGTATTGTGGCAAAAGAGGCAAGTAAGAAAATTGCAAAATTTACATTCAACTAATTATTGACAATCCATTTATCCTTAGAAGACATTAAAATTCAAAAAATTGAAATAATCCAATGTTTTGATTTTTAAATTTATTATTAATGACATGACTTTTGATTGGTAAGAAAAATATAATATTTAAATATGTTAATTAAACAAAAATATAAGTAATGGACTGAATTGTATAAAATATACTTTAGTAGATGAATATTATAAATATCAATCCCAGCTTCAACGATGTGTTAAGCATATATCTCTATAGGGGAGTAGTGAAACTTGTTATTAGAGTTCATTACTTTTGCTTTTCCCTAAGTAATATGTTTGAAGAAAAAAATTGTATGAATTATTTCAAATTGCATTGTGGCAAAAGAGACAATTATCAAAATTGTAAAATTTAAATTCAATTGATGATTGACAATGCATTTATCCTAAGATTCTAAAAATTAAAAAAATGTAATATTTTGATTTTTAAATTTATTGATAATGCCATTGAATTTGATTGGTGATAAAAACTTAATATTTGAATATGTTAATAGACCAAAAAAACAAGTAATAGATTCAATTATATAAAATACACTTTAATGTATAAATGATATAAATAGCAATCCCCAGCTTCAATGTTGTGTTAAGCATATATCTCTAGAAAAGAGTGGGGAAACTTCTTATTAGACTCTATTGCATTTGCTTTTACATAAGTGATATGTTTGTAGGCAAAAATTATATAAATCATTTCAAATTAAATTGTGGCTAGGGAGACAATTAAAAAAATTGCTAAATTTAAATTTAACTGATTATTGACAATGTATTTATCCCTAGAACACTTTAAAATTCTAAAAATTGAAAAATGCAATGTTTTGATTTTTAAATTTATTCTTAATGTCGTTGAATTTGATTGGTGAGAAAACATAATACTTGAATATGTTAATTGAACAAAAACACAAGTAATGGACTAAATTGTATAAAATACATTTTACAGGAGGAATATCATAAATAGCAATCCTAAGCTTTAAGGTTGTTTCAAGTATATATCTCTACATGGAAGTGGGGAAACATCTTATTAGAGTCCATTGCTCTTGGTTTTTCTTAAGTAATATGTTTGAAGATTTGAATTATAGAAATCGTTTCAATTTGCATTGAGGCAAAGGAGACAATTAAGAAAATTGTAAAATTTAAATTCAACTAATTATTAACAATACATTTATCCTTAGAAGACTTTAAAATTCTAAAAATTGAAAAAATCAAATATTTTGATTTTTAAATTTATTGTTATTGTTGTTGCATTTGATTGGTGAGAAAAACATGATATTTGAATATGTTAATTGAACAAAAATACAAGTAATGGACTTAATTGTATAAAATACACTTTAGTGGATAAATATTATAAATAGTAATTTTGAGCTTTAACGATCTGTTAAGCATACATCTCTAGAGCGGAGTAGGGAAATTTCTTATTAGACTTCATTAGTTTTGCTTTTTCCTAAGTAATATGTTTGAAGACAAAAATTATATCAATCATTACAAATTTCATTATTGCAAAAGGGACAATTAAGAAAATTGCTAAATTTAAATTCAACTGATTATTGACAATACATCTATCCTTAGAAGACTTTAAAATTATGAAAATGAAAAAAAACTGCAATGTTTTTATTTTTAAATTTATTACTAATGCCATTGACTTTGATTAGTGAGAAAAACATAATATTTGAATATGTTAATTGAACAAAAATACAAGTAATGGACTTAATTGTATAAAATACACTTTAGTCGATGAATATTATGAATAGCAATCCTTAGCTTCAATGATGGGTGAAGCATATATCTCTAAAGGGGAGTGGGGAAACTTCTTATTAGAGTCCATTGTTTTTGCTTTTTCTTAAGTAATATGTTTAAAGATAAAAATTATATAAATCATTTCAAATTACATTGAGGCACAGTAGACAATGAATAAAAACGCAAAATTTAAGTTCAACTAATTATTGATAATACATTTTTCCCTAGAAGAATTTGAAATTCTAAAAATTGAAAAAATGCAATGTTTTGATTTTTAAATTTATTATTAATGGAGTTGCTTTTGATTGGGGAGAAAAACATAATATTGAATATGTTAATTGAATAAAAATACAAGTAGTTGACTAAATTGTATAAAATATATTTTAGTAGATGAATATTATAAATAACAATCCCTAACTTTAATGATGGGTGAGGGGAGTGGAGAAATTTCTTGTTAGAGTCCATTGCTTTTGCTTCCTATAATACTTTACAATTCTGAAAATTGAAAAAATGCAATACTTTGATTTTTACATTAATTGTTAATACTGTTGGATATTATTTGTGAGAAAAATATAATATTTGAATTAGTTGATTGAACAAAATACAAGTAATGGTCTCAATTGTATAAAATACACTTTAGTAGATAAATATTATAAATAGCAATACCAAGTTTTAATATTGTGTTAAGCATATATCTCTACATGGTAGTGGGGAAACTACTTATTAGATTTGATTGCAGTTGCTTTTTCTTAAGTAATATGTTTATAGACAAAAATTATGTAAGCCATTTCAAATTGTATTGTGGCAAAAGAGACAATTGAAAAATTGCACAATTTAAATTCAACTAATTATTGACAAAGTTTTTATCCCTGTAAGACATTTTAAAAATTGATAAAATCCAAAGTTTTGGTTTTTAAATTTATTGTTAACATTGTTGCATTTCATTGGAATGAAAAACAAAATATTTGAATATGTTAATTGAACAAAAATACAAGTAATGGACTCAATTGTATAAAATATACGTTAGTGGATGAATAATATAAATAGCAATCCCTAACTTTAATGAAGGGTGCAACATATATCTCTAAAGGGGAGTAGGGAAACTATTCGTTAGAGTCCATTGCATTTGCTTTTTCTTATGTAATAAGTTTGTAGACAAAAATTATATAATTCATTTCTTATTGCATTGTTGCTAGGGAAACAATTAAAAAAATTATAAAATTTAAATTCAAGTTATTATTAACAATGTATTTATCTCTAGAAGATTTAAAAATTTTAAAAATTAAAAAAATGCAATATTTTAATTTTTAAATTTATTACTAATGTCGTTGAATTTAATTGATAAGAAAAACATAATATTTGAATATGTTAATTGAACAAAAATACAAGTAATGGATTCAATTGAATAAAATACACTTAAGTGTAGGAATATTATAAATAACAATCCTTAACTTTAATGACAAGTGCAACATATCTCTCTAGAGGGGAGTGGGGAAACGTTTTGTTAAAGTCCATTGCATTTGCCATTTCTTAAGTAATAAGTTTGTAGTCAAAAATTATATAAATCATTTCAAATTGTTTTGTGGCTAAGGAGACAATTAAAAAAATTGAAAAATTTAAATTCAACTAATTATTGATAATGCATTTGTTCCTAGAAAACTTTAAAATTCTAAATATTGAAAAAATGCAATGTTTTGTTTTTTAAATTTACTGTTAATGTTGTTGTATTTGATTAGTGAGAAAAAGATAATACTTGAATATGTTAAATGAACAAAAATACAACTAATGCACACAATTGTATAAAATACAATTTAGTGGCTAAATATTATAAATAGCTATAACAAGTTTTAATGTTATGTCAAACATATATCTCTAAAGGGAGTGTGGAAAGTTCTTATTAGAGACCATTTCATTTACTTTTTCTTAAGTAATATATTAGTAGACCAAAATTATATAAATTACTTCAAATTGCATTATGGTAAAGGAGACAATTAGGAAAATTGCAAAATTTAAATTCAACTGATTACTAACAATGCATTTATCCATAGAAGACTTTAAAATTCTAAAAATTGAAAAAATGCAAGGTTTTGATTTTTAAATTTATTGTTAATGTCGTTGCATTTGATTGGTGACAAAAACATAATATTTGAATGTGTGAATTGAACAAAAATATAAGTAATGGACTTAATTGTATAAAATACACTTTAGTGGATGAATATTATTAATAGCAATCCTCAGCTTCAACGTCATGTAAAACATATATCTCTAAAGGGGAGTGGGGTAACTTCTTATTACAGTTCATTTTTTTGCTTATTCTTAAGCAATATGGTTGAAGACAAAAATTATATAAATCATTTCAAGTTGAATTGTGGCAAATAAGACAATTAAGAAAATTGTAAAATTTAAATTCAACTGATTATTGACAATGTATTTATCCTTAGAAGACTTTAAAATTCTAAAAATTCAAAAAATGTAATGTTTTGACTTTCCAAATTTATAGTTAATGTTGTTGCATATGATTGGTGAGAAAAACGTCATATTTGAATATGTTAATTCATCAAAAATACAAGTAATGGAATCAATTATATAAAATGCACTTTAATGGATGAATATTATAAATAGCAATTACAAATTTCAATATTGTGTCAATCATATATCTGTACATGGCAGTGGGGAAACTTCTTATTAGATTCCTTTGCTTTTACTTTTTTCTGAAGTAATATGTTAGTAGACAAGAATTAAATAAGTCGTTTCAAATTGCATTGTGGCAAAGGAGACAATTAAAAAAATTGCAAAATTTAAATTCAACTAATTATTGACAATGTATTTATCCTTTGAAGACTTTAAAATTCTAAAAATTGAAAAAATCCAATGTTTTGATTTTTAAATTTATTATTAATGTTATTACATTTGATTGGTGAGAAAAACATAATATTTGAATATGTTAATTGAGCAAAAGAAAAAAAACAAGTAATGGACTCAATTGTATAAAATACACTTTAGTAGATGAATATTATAAATACTAATCCCAAGTTTCAATGTTATATGAAGTATATATCTCTAGAGGGGACTGGGAAACTTCTTATTAGAGTTCATCGCATTTGCTTTTTCTGAAGTAATAAGTTTGTAGACAAAAATTATATAAATCATTTCAACTAATTATTGATAATGAATTTATCCATAAAAGATTTTAAAATTCTAAAAATTGAAAAAATGCAAGGTTTTGATTTTTAAATCTATTGTTAATGTTGTTGCATTTAATTGGTGAGAAAAACATAATGTTTGAATATGTTAATTGAACAAAAAAAACAAGTAATAGACTCAATTATATCAAATATACTTTAGTGGATGAATATTATAAATAGCAATCCCAAATTTCAACAAAGTGTTAGGCATATATCTCTAGAGATGAGTGGGCAAATTTCTTACTATACTCCATTACTTTTGCTTTTCCCTAAGAAATATGTACGAAGACAAAAATTATATAAATCATTTCAAATTGGATTTTGGCAAAAAAAGACAATTAAAAAAGTCACAAAAATTAAATTCAACTAATTATTGACAATGCATTTATCCCAATAAGACTTTAAAATTCTAAAAATTGAAAAAATTCAATGTTTTGATTTTTAAATTTATTATTAACGTCGTTGCATTTGATTGGGGAGAAAAAAATAATATTTGAATATGTTAATTAAACAAAAAAACAAGTAATGGACTCAATTGTCTAAAATACACTTTAGTGAATAAATATTATAAATAGCAATTCCTAGCATCAATGATTTGTGAAGCATATATCTCTAGAGAGCAGTGGGAAAACTTGTTATTAGACTCTATTGCTTTTGCTTTTCCCTAACAAATATGTTTGAAGGCAAAAATTATATAAATCATTTCCAATTGCATTATTGCAAAATAGATAACCAAGAAAGTTGCAAAAACTAAATTCAACTAATTATTAACAATACATTTATCCTTAGAAGATTTTAAAATTCTTAAAATTGAAAAATTGCAATGTTTAGATGTTTAAATGTATCGGTAATGTTGTTGAATTTGATTGATGAGAAAAACATAATTTTTGAATATGTTAATTGAACAAAAATACGAGCAATAGACTTAATTATATAAAATACACTTTAGTGGATGAATATTATAAATACCAATCTCAAGTTTCAATGTTGTGTCAAACATATATCTTTAGAGGGGAATGAGGAAACTTCTTATTAGAATCCATTGCATTTGCTTTTTCTTAAGTAATGAGTTTATAGACAAAAATTATATAAATCATTTCAACTGGTTATTTACAATGCATTTATCCATAAAAGACTATAAAATTCTAAAAATTGAAAAAATGCAAGGTTTTGATTTTTAAATCTATTGTTAATGTCGTTGCATTTAATTGGTAAGAAAAATATAACATTTGGAGATGTTAATTGAACAAAAATACAAGTAATGGACTCAATTGTATAAAATACACTTTAGTGTATGAATATTATAAATAGCAAGCAGAAGTTTCAATGTTGTGTGAAGCCTATATCTCTAGAGGGTAATGGGGAAACTTCTTATTAGAGTCCATTGTTTTTGCTTTTTCTTAAGTAATACGTTTAAAGACAAAAATTATATAAATCATTTCAAAATGCATTGTGGCAATGGAGACAATTAAGAAAATTGCAAACTTTAAATTCAACTGATTATTGACAATGCATTTATTCATAGAAGATTTTAAAATTCTTAAAATTGAAAAAATGCAATATTTTGATTTTTAAATTTATTGTGAATGTCGTTGCATTTAATTGGTGTGAAAAAACTTAATATTTGTATATTTTAGTTAAACAAAAATACAAGTAATGGACTCAATTGTATAAAATACACTTTAATGGATAAATATTATCAATAGCAATCCTTAGTTTCAATGATGTGTTAAGCATATATCTTTGGTAGGGAAAGGTGAAATTTCTTATTAGAGTCCATTGCTTTTGCTTTTTATTAAATAATATGTTTGAAGAAAAAAATTATATCAATAATTTCAAATTGCATTATAGCAAAAGTAACAATTAAGAAAATTAAAAAATTTTAATTCAACTAATTATTGATAAAGAATTTATCCTTAGAAGACTTCAAACTTCTAAAAATTTAAAAAAAAAACCAATATTTTGATTTTTAAATTTATTATTAATGTCATTTCATCTGATTGGTGAGTAAACATAACATTTGAATATGTGAATTAAACAAAAATAAGAGTAATGGACTCAATTGTATAAAATACATTTTAGTGGATGAATATTATCAATATCAATCCCCAGCTTGAACAATGTGTCTAGCATATATCTCTAGAAGGGATAAGGGAGACTTCTTATTAAAGTCCATTGCTTTCATTATTTCTTAAGTAATATGTTTGAAGACAAAAATTATATAAATCATTTCAAATTGCTTTATGGCAAAAGAGACAATTAAGAAAATTACAATATTTAAATTTAATTGATTGTTAACAATGTATTTATCCCTAAAAACCTTTAAAATTCAAAAAATTGAAAAAATCAAATTTTTGATTTGTAAATTTATTGTTAATGCCATGACATTTGATTGGTAAGAAAAATACAATATTTGAATATGTTAATTAAAAAAAATGCAAGTAATGGACTCAATTGTACAAAATACACTTTAGTGGATGAATACTATAAGTAGCAATCCTATGTTTCAATGTCGTGTCAAGCATATATCTCTACATGGTAATGAGGAAACATTTTATTATATTGCATTGGATTTGCTTTTTTTTAAGTAATATGTTAGTACACAAAAATTATACAAGTCATTTCAAATTGTATTGTGGCAAAGGAGACAATTAAAAAACTACAAAATTTAAATTCAACTAATTATTGACAATTCATTAATCTCTAGAAAACTTTAAAATTCTAAAAATTGAAAAAATTCAATGTTTTGATTTTTAAATTTATTATTAATGTCGTTGCATTTAATTAATGAGAAAAACGTAATATTTGTATATGTTAATTAAACAAAATTACAAGTAATGGACTCAATTGTATAAAACACATTTTAGTGGGTGAATATTATAAATAGTAATTCCAAGCTTTAACAAAGTGTTAGGCATATATCTGTAGAGAGGAGTAGGCAAACTTTTTATTAGACTCCATTGCTTTCGCTTTTCCCTAAGAAATATGTTTGAAGACCAAAATTATATAAATCATTTCAAATTGTATTGGGGCAAAAGCGACAATTAAGAAAGTCACAAAAGTTAACTTCAACTAATTATCGACAATGCATTTATTCCTAGAAAATTTTAAAATTTTAAGAATTAAAAAAGTGCAACGTTTTCATGTTTAAATTTATTATGAATGTCATTGCATTTAATTGGTGAGAAAAACTTCATATTTGAATATGTTAATTAAACAAACATACAAGTAATGAACTCAATTGTATATACACTTTAGTGGATGAATATTGTAAATGGCAATCTCCAGCTTTAATGATGGGTGAAGCATATATCTTTAGAGGGGAGTGGAGAAACTTATTAGAGTATATTGGTTTTGCGTTTCCTTAAGTAATATGTTTGAAAACAAAAATTATATTAATCATTTCAAATAGCATTGTGGCAGAAGAGACAATTAAGAAAATTGCAAAATTTAAATTCAACTAATTATTGGCAATGCATTTATCCCTAGAAAACTTTAAAATTCTAAAATATGAAAAAATGCAATATTTTGATTTTTAAATTTATTGTTAATGTCATGGCATTAGATTGGTGTGTAAAACATAATATTTGAATATGTTAATTAAACAAAAATACAAGGAATGGACTCAATTGTACAAAATACACTTTAGTAGATGAATATTATAAATAACAATCCCTAACTTCAACGATGTATCATGCATATATCTCTAGAGAGAAGTGGGTAAACTTCTTATTATACTTTATTGTTTGCGCTTTTTCCTAAGAAATATATTTGAAGACAAAAATTATATAAATCATTTCAAATTGTATTGGGGCAAAAGCGACAATTAAGAAAGTCGCAAAAATTAACTTCAACTAATTATTGACAATGCATTTATTCCTAGAAAATTTTAAGAATTAAAAAAGTGCAACGTTTTCATGTTTAAATTTATTATGAATGTCATTGCATTTAATTGGTGAGAAAAACTTAATATTTGAATATGTTAATTGAATAAACATACAAGTAATGGACTCAATTGTATATACACTTTAGTGGATGAATATTGTAAATGACAATCTCCAGCTTTAATGATGGGTGAAGCATATATCTCGAAAGGGGAGTGGAGAAACTTTTTGTTAGAGTATATTGGTTTTACTTTTTCTTAAGTAATATGTTTAGAGACAAAAATTATATTAATCATTTCAAATAGCATTATGGTAAAAGAGACAATTAAGAAAATTGCAAAATTTAAATTCAACTAATTATTGACAATGCATTGATCCTTAGAAAACTTTAAAATTCTAAAATATGAAAAAATGCAATATTTTGATTTTTAAATTTATTGTTAATGTCATGACATTATATTGGCGTGTAAAACATAATATTTGAATATGTTAATTAAACAAAAATACAAGGAATGGACTCAATTGTACAAAATACACTTTAGTAGATGAATATTATAAATAACAATCCTTAACTTCAACGATGTATCATGCATATATCTCTAGAGAGGAGTGGGTAAACTTCTTATTAGACTTTATTGTTTGCACTTTTTCCTAAGAAATATATTTGGAGACAAAAATTATATAAATCATTTCAAATTGCACTGAGGCAAAAGCGACAATTAAGAAAGTCGCAAAAATTAACTTCAACTAATTATTGACAATGCATTTATTCCTCAAAAATTTTAAAATTTTAAGAATTAAAAAAGTGCAACGTTTTCAAGTTTAAATTTATTATGAATGTCATTGCATTTAATTGGTGAGAAAAACTTAATATTTGAATATGTTAATTGAAAAAACCTACAAGTAATGGAGTCAATTGTATATACACTTTAGTGGATGAATATTGTAAATGGCAATCTCTAGCTTTAATGATGGGTGAAGCATATATCTTTAGAGGGGAGTGGAGAAACTTCTTATTAGAGTATATTGGTTTTGCTTTTCCTTAAGTAATATGCTTGAAGACAAAAATTATATTAATCATTTCAAATAGCATTGTGGCAAAAGAGACAATTAAGAAAATTGCA
The DNA here is from genome assembly GCA_023213295.1 of Bruguiera hainesii. Lineage (NCBI taxonomy): Eukaryota > Viridiplantae > Streptophyta > Magnoliopsida > Malpighiales > Rhizophoraceae > Bruguiera > Bruguiera hainesii. The sequence continues at coordinate 5,030,633 of JAHOYR010000008.1, forward strand.
AAATTTAAATTCAACTAATTATTGACAATGCATTGATCCCTAGAAAACTTTAAAATTCTAAAATATGAAAAAATACAATATTTTGATTTTTAAATTTATTGTTAATGTCATGGCATTAGATTGGTGTGTAAAACATAATATTTAAATATGTTAATTAAACAAAAATGCAAGGAATGGACTCAATTGTACAAAATACACTTTAATAGATGAATATTATAAATAACAATCCCTGACTTCAACGATGTATCATGCATATATCTCTAGAGAGGAGTTGGTAAACTTCTTATTAGACTTTATTGTTTGCACTTTTTCCTAAGAAATATATTTGAAGACAAAAATTATATAAATCATTTCAAATTGCATTGGGACAAAAGCGACAATTAAGAAAGTCGCAAAAATTAACTTCAACTAATTATTGACAATGCATTTATTTCTAGAAAATTTTAAGAATTAAAAAAGCACAATGTTAAGTAATTTGTTCGAAGATAAGAATTATATAAATCATTTCAAATAGTATTGAGGCAAAGGCAATAATTAAGAAAATTGAAAAATTAAAATTCAATAAATTATTCACAAAATACTTATTCTTAGCAGATTTTAAAATTCTAAAAATTGCAAAAATGAAATATTTTGATTTTTAAATTTATTGTTAATGCCAATGTATTTGATTGGTGAGAGAAATATAATATTTGAAAAAATATAATATTTGAATATGTTAATTAAACAAAAATAGAAGCAATGGACTCAATTTTATAAAATATACTTTAGTGGATGAATATTATAAATTGCTATCCCAAGTTTCAATATTGTTTTAAGCATATATCCCTAGATGGGAGTGGGGAACCTTTTTATTAGAGTCTACTACTTTTGCTCTTTCTTCAGTAATTTGCTTGAAGACAAGAATTATATAAATCATTTCTAATTGCATTGAAGCAAAGGATATAATTAAGAAAATTGCAAAATTTAAATTTAACTAATTATTGACAATGCATTTATCCCTAGAACACTATAAAATTCTAAACTTCCAAAAATGTAATGTTTTGGTTTTTTACCTTATTATTAAAGCCATGGAATTTGACTGGTGTGAAAAATATAATATTTGAATCTGTTAATTTATTAAAGATATAAGTAATGGAATCAATTGTATAAAATACACTTTACTAGATAAATATTATAAATAACAATCCTAAATTTTAATGTTGTATTAAGCATATATCCTTAGCTGAGAGTAGGGAACTTTCTTGTTAGAATCCATTACTTTTTCTTTTTTATTAAATAATTTATTCGAAGATAAGAATTATATAAATCATTTCAAATAACATTGAGGCAAAGGCAACAATTAAGAAAATTGAAAAATTAAAATTGAATAGATAATTCACAAAATATTTATTCCTAGTAGATTTTAAATTTCTAAAAATTACAAAAATGCAATATTTTGATTTTTAAATTTATTGTATAAAATACACTTTAGTAGATGAATATTATAAATAGCAATTCCAAGTTTCAAGGTTGTGTTAAGAATATATCCCTAAATGGGAGTAGGGAACCTTTTTATTAGAGTCTACCAAGTTTTAAGGTTGAGTTAAGCATATATCCCTAAATAGGAGTGGGGAACCTTTTTATTAGAGTCCACTACTTTTGCTCTTTCCTAAATAATTTGTTTAAAGACAAGAATTATATAAATTATTTCTAATTGCATTAAGGCAAAGGCTATAATTAAGAAAATTGCAAAATTTAAATTTAACTGATTATTGACAATGCATTTATCCCTAGAACACTTAAAATTCTAAACTTCCAAAAATACAATGTTTTGGTTTTTCGATTTATTATTAAAGCTATGGAATTTGACTGGTGTGAAAAACATAACATTTGAAGCGATTACTTTATTGAATATACAAGTAATGGAATCAATTGTATAAAATACACCTTACTAGATGAATATTATAAATAGCAATTCCAAGTTGCAATTTGTGTTAAGCATATATCCTTAACTGGGAGTAGCGAACTTTCTTGTTAAAGTCCATTACTTTCGCTTTTTTGTTAAGTAATTTGTTTTAAGACAAGAATTATATAAATTATTTCAAATAGCATTAAGGCAAAGGCAACAATTAAGAAAATTGAAAAATTAAAATTCAATAGATTATTTACAATGCATTTATTCCTAGTAGATTTGAAAATTCTAAAAATTGCAAAAATGCAATATTTTGATTTTTAAATTTATTGTTAATGTCGTTGCATTTAATTGGTGAAAGAAATATAATATTTGAAAAATATAATATTTGAATATGTTAACTAAACAAAAATAGAAATAATAGACTCAATTTTATAAAATACACTTTAGTAAATGAAAATTATAAATAGCAATCCCAAGTTTCAAGGTTGTGTTAAGCATATATCCTTAGATGGGAGTGGGGAACCTTCTTATTAGAGTCCACTACTTTTGCTCTTTCTTAAGTAATTTTCTTGAAGACAAGAATTATAGAAATCATTTCAAATTGCATTAAGGCAAATGTGACATTTAAGAAAATTGCAAAATTTAAATTCAATTGGTTATTGACAATGCATTTATCCTTAGAAAACCATAAAATTCTAAAATTCCAAAAATGCAATGTTTTGGTTTTTTGCTTTATTCATAAAGCCATGGAATTCGACTGATGTGAAAAACATAACATTTGAATATGTTAATTGATTAAAGATACACGTAATGGAATCAATTGTATAAAACACACTTTACTGATGAATATTATAAATAGCAATTCTAATTTTCAATATTGTGTTAAGCATATATCTCTAGATGGGAGTAGGGAACTTTCTTATTAGAGTCTATTGTTTTTGCTTTTTTGTAAGTAATTTGTTTGAAGATAAGAATTATACAAATCATTTCAAATT
>JAHOYR010000008.1:5039593-5061724 GCA_023213295.1 Bruguiera hainesii
CATTTGAATATGCTAATTGAACAAAAATTCAAGTAATGGAATCAATTGTATAAAATACACTTTAGTGGATGAATATTATAAATAGCAATTACAAATTTTAATGTTGTGTTAAGCATATATCTCTATATGGGAGTGGGGAGCCTTCTTATTAGAGTCCATTATTTTTACTTTTTTTTAAGTAATTTGTTTGAAGACAAGAATTAGATAAATCCCTTCAACTTGGATTGAGGCAAAAATTATATAAATCATTTCACATTGCATTGTGGCACAATAAACAATTAAAAAAATTGCAAAATTTAAATTCAACTCATTATTAACAATGCATTTATCCCTAGAAAACCTTAAAATTCTAAAATTAAAAAAAATAATGTTTTGGTTTTTTGCTTTATTATTAAAGTCATGGCATTTGATTGGTCTGAAAAATATAATGTGTGAATATGTTAATTGGACAAAAATACAATAATGGAATTAATTATACAAAATACACTTTAGTAGATGAATATTATAAGTAGTAATCGCACAATCACAAGTTTCAATGTTGTGTTAAGCATATATTCATAGATGGGAGTGTGGAACCTTCTTGTTAACCTCCATTGTTTTTTCTTAAGTAATTTGTTTGAAGAGAATAATTATATAAATCATTTCAAATTGCATTGAGGTAATAGAGACAATTAAGAAAATTGCAAAAATTAAATTCAACAAATTATTCATAATGCATTTATTCTTCACACATTTTAAAATTCTAATAATTGAAAAAATGCAATGTTTTGATTTTTAAATTTATTGTTAATTTCGTTGAATTTAGTTGGTGAGAAAAATATAATATTTGAATATGTTAATTGAACAAAAATACATGTAATGGACTCAATTGTATAAAATATACTTTAGTGGATGAATATTATAAATACTGATCTGAAACTTTAATATTGTGTCAAGCATATATCTCTAGAAGGGAGTGGAGAAATTTCTTATTAGAGTCCATTGCATTTCCTTTTTCCTAAGTAATATGTTTGTAGACAAAAATTGTATAAATCATTTCAAATTGTATTGTGGCACAACATACAATTAAAAAAATTGCAAAATTTAAATTTAACTTGTTATTGACAATGTATTTATCCCTAGAAAACCTTAAAATTCCAAAATTCAAAAAAAGCAATGTTTTGGTTTTTTGCTTTATTATTAAAGTCATGGCATTTGATTGGTCTAAAAAATATAACGTGTGAATATGTTAATTGAACAAAAATACAAGTAATGGAATCAATTGTATAAAATACAATTTAGTGGATGAATATTATAAATAGCAATCGCAAACTTCAATGTTGTTTTAAGCATATATCCCTAGATAGGAGTGCGAAACCTTCTTATTAGACTCCATTGCTTTTTCTTAACTAATTTGTTTAAAGACAACAATTATATAAATCATTTCAAATTGCATTGAGGCAATAGAGATAATTAAGAAAATTGCAAAAATTAAATTCAACAAATTATTCATAATGCATTTATTCCTAGCAAATTTTAAAATTCTAATAATTGAAAAAATGTAATATTTTGATTTTAAAATTTATTGTTAATGTCTTTGGATTTAGTTGGTGAAAAAAATATAATATTAGAAAAATATAATATTTGAATATGTTATTGAACAAAAATACAAGTAATGGACTCAATTGTATAAAATACACTTAAGTGGATAAATATTATAAATAACAATTCGAAACTTGAATATTGTGTCAAGTATATATCTCTAGAAGGGAATGAAGAACCTTCCTATTAGAGTCCATTGCTTTTGTTTTTTTTTTTTTTTAAGTAATTTGTTTGAAGATAAGAATTATATAAATAATTTCAAATTGGATTAAGGCAAAGGAGGGAACTAATAAAATTCCAAAAATTAAATTCAATAAAATATTTATAAATCATTTATTCCTAGCACATTTTAAAATTATAAAATCTAAAAAAATGCAATATTTTGATTTTCAAATTTATTGTTAATGTCCTTGGATTTGATTGGTGAGAAAAATATAATATTTGAATATGTTAATTGAACAAAAAAAAAGTAATGAACTCAATTGTATAAAATACACTTTAGTAGATGAATATTATAAATACTGATATGAAATTTCAATGTTGTGTCAAGCATATATCTCTAGAAGGGAGGAGAGAAACTTATTGTTAGAGTTCATTGTATTTGCTTTTTCCTAAGTAATACGTCTGTAGGAAAAAATTATATAAGTCATTTCAAATTGCATTGTGGCATAATAGACAATTAAAAAAATTGCAAAATTTAAATTCAACTCATTATTGAAAATACATTTATCCCTAGAAAACTTTAAAATTCTAAAATTCAAAAAATGCAATGTTTTAATTTTTTGCTTTGTTGTTAAAGTCATAGCATTTGATTGGTGTGAAAACTATAAGGTGTGAATATGTTAATTCAACAAAATTACAAGTAATGGAATCAATTATACAAAATACACTTTAGTGGATGAATATTATAAATAACAATTGCAAGCTTTAATGTTGTCTTAAGCATATATCCCTAGATGGGTGTGCGGAATATTCTTATTAGAATCCATTGTTTTTTCTTTTTCTTAAGCAATTTGTTTGAAGATAAGAAATATATAAATCATTTCAAATTGCATTGAGGCAGAGGAGACAATTAGCAAAATTAAAAAATTTAAATTCAACGGATTATTGACAATGCATTTATCCCTAGTAGATTCTAAAATTCTAAAAATTGCAAAAATGCAATATTTTCATTTTTAAATTTATTGTTAATGTCATTGGATTTGATTGGTGAGAAAAATATAATATTTGAATAGGTTAATTGAACAAAAATACAAATAATGGACTCAATTGTATAAAATACATGTTAGTGGATAAATATTATAAATAGTGATTTGAAATTTCAATGTTGTGTCAAGCATATCACTCTAGAAGGAAGTGGAGAAACTTCTTATTAGAGACCCTTGCATTTACTTTTCCCTAAGTAATATGTTTTTATGCACAAATTATATAAATCATTTCAAATTGCATTGTGGCACAAGAGACAATTAAAAAAATTGCAAAATTTTAATTCAACTAATTATTGACAATGCATTTATCCATAGCAAACCTTAAAATTCTAAAATTCAAAAAATGCAATGTTTTGGTTTTTTGCTTTATTATTAAAGTCATGGCATTTGGTTGGTGCGAAAAATATAACATTTGAATATGTTAATTGAACAAAAATATAAGTAATGGAATCATTTGTATAAAATACACTTTAGTGGATGAATATTATAAATAGCAATCCCAAGTTTCAATATTATGTTAAGCATATATCCCTAGATAGGAGTAGGTAACCTTCTTATTATAGTCCTTTGCTTTTTCTTTTTTCTAAGTAATTTGTCTGAAAACAATAATTATATAAATCATTTCAAATTGCATTGACCCAAAGGAGAAAATTAAGAAAATTGCAAAATTTGAATTCAATTGATTAATGACTATGCATTTATTCCTAGTAGCCTCTAAAATTCTAAAAATTGAAAAAATGCAATGTTTTTATTTTTTAATTTATTATTAACATAGTTGCATTTGATTGGTGAGAAAAATATACTATTTGAATATGTTAATTGAACAAAAATAGGAGTAATTAGCTCAATTGTATAAAATACTCTATAGTGGATGAATATTATAAATAGAAATCTAAACCTTCAAAGTTGTGTCAAGCATATATCTTTAGACGGGAACGGGGAAACTTTTTCTTATAGTCCATTACTTTTGCTTTTTCTTAGGTAATATGTTTGAAAACAAAATTATATAAACAATTTCCAATTGAATTGAGGGAATTGAGGGAATTGAGGGAATTGAGGGAATTTAAAAAATTGCAAAATTTAAATTCAACAAATTATTGATAATGCATTTATCCCTAACAGATTTTAAAATTTTAAAAATTGCAAAAATGCAATATTTTCACTTGTAAAATTATTGCTAATGTCATTGGATATGATTGGTGGGAAAAATATAATATTTAAAAAATATAATATTTGAAAAATATAATTGAACAAAAATACAAGTAATGGACTCAATTGTATAAAATACACTTTAGTAGATGAATATTATAAAGAGCGATCCGAAACTTCAATGTTGTGTTAAGCATATATCTCTAAAAGAGAGTGGAGAAACTTCTTATTATAGACTTTTGCATTTGCTTTTTCCTAAGTAATATGTTTATAGGCAAAAATTATATAAATCATTTCAAATTGCTTTGTGGCGCAAGTAACAATTAAAAAAATTGCAAAATTTAAATTCAACAAATTATTCACAATGCATTTATCCCTAGAAAACCTTAAAATTCTAAAATTCAAAATATGTAATGTTTTGGTTTTTTGCTTTATTATTAAAGTTAAGGCATTTGGTTGGAGTGAAAAACATAACATTTGAATATGTTAATAAAACAAAAATACAAGTAATGAAATTAATTTTATGAATTACACTATAGTGGATGAATATTATAAATAGTAATCTAAATCTTCATTATTGTGTCAAACATATATCTCTAGTTATGAATAGGGAAACTTCTTATTAAAGTGCATTGCTCTTTCTTTTTCTTAAGTAATATGTTTGAAAACAAAAATCATATAAATCATTTCCAATTGAATTGAGGGAAAGGAGACAATTAAAAAAATTGCAAAATTTAATTTCAACAGATTATTAACAATGTATTTATCCCTAGCAAACTTTAAAATTTTAAAATTACAAAAATGTAATATTTTAATTTTTAAATTTATTTTTAATGTCATTGCATTTGATTGAATAAAACAACATAATATTAGAAAAATATAATATTTGGATATCTTAATTCAACAACAATACAAGTAATGGACTGAATTGTGCAAAATATACTTCAGTGAATGAATATTATAAATAGCAATTCCAAGCTTCATTGTTGTTTCAAGCATATATGTATAGAGGGGAGTGAGAAAAGTTTTTATTAGAGTCTATTGCATTTGCTTTTTCCTAAATAATATGTTTGTAGGCAAAAATTTTATAAATCATTTCAAATTGCATTGTGGCATAAGAGACAATTAAGAAAATTGTAAAATTTAAATTCAACTAATTATTGATGATGCATTTATTCCTATAAAACCTTAAAATTCTAAAATTTAAAAAATGCAATGTTTTGGCTTTTTACTTTATTATTAAAGTCATGACATTTGATTGACGTGAAAAATATAACATTTGAATATGTTAATTGAACAAAAATACAAGTAATTGAATCAATTGTATAAAATACACTTTAGTGGATGAATATTATAAATAACAATCCTAAGTTTCAATGTTGTGTTAAGCATATATCCCAACATGGGAGTGCAGAACCTTTTTATTAGAGTCCATTGCTTTTGCTTTTTCTTAACCAATTTGTCTGGAGACAAGAATTATATAAATCATTTCAAATTGCATTGAGGCAATGGAGACAATTAGAAAAATTGCAAAATTTAAATTCAAAAAATTATTGATAATATATTTATTCCTAGCAGATTTTAAAATTATAAAATTTGAAAAAATGTAATGTTTTGATTTTTAAATTTATTGTTAATGTCGTTGGATTTGATTGGTGAGAAAAACATACTATTTGAATACATTAATTGAACAAAAATAAGCGTAATTGACTCAAATGTGTAAAATATACTTTAGTCGATGAATATTATAAATAGCAATCTTAAGTTTCATAGTTATATCAAGCATATATCTCTAGATGAGAGTAGGAAAACTTCTTATTAGAGTCCATTGCTTTTGCTTTTTCATAAGTAATATGTTTGAAAACAAAAATTATATAAATCATTTCCAATTGAATTGAGGCAAAGGAGAATTTGAAAAATTGAAAAATTTAAATTTAATAGATTATTAGCAATGCATTTATCTCTAATAGATTTTAAAATTCTAAAATTAAAAAATGCAATATTTTGATCTTTAAATTTGTTTTTAATGTCATTGCATTTGATTGGTGAGAACAACATAATATTAGAAAAATATACTATTTGAGTATGTTAATTGAACAAAAATACAATTAATGGACTAAATTGTATAAAATACATTTTAGTGAATGAATATTATAAATAGCAATCCCAAACTTCATTGTTATTTCAAGCATATATATTTGGAAAGGAGTGGAGAAACTTCTTATTAGAATCCATTGCATTTGCCTTTTCCTAAGTAATACACTTGTAGGAAAAAGTTACATAAATCATTTCAAATTGCATTGTGGCACAAGAGACAATTAAGAAAATTGAAATATTTTATTTTAACTGATTATTAACAATGCATTTATCCTTAGAAAACCTTAAAATTCTAAAATTAAAAAAATGCAATGTTTTGGCTTTTTGCTTTATTATCAAAGTCATGACATTTGATTGGTGTGAAAAATATAATATTTGAATATGTTAATCGAACAAAAATACATGTAACGGAATCAATTGTATAAAATACATTTTAGTGGAAGAATACTATAAATAGCAATCCCAAGTTTTAATGTTGTGTTAAGTATATATCCCTAGATGGGAGTGGGGAACCTTCTTATTAAAGTCCATTATTTTTACTTTTTGTTAAGTAATTTGTTTGAAGATAGGAATTATATAAATTATTTTAAATTGCATTGAGGCAATGGAGACAATTAAGAAAATTTCAAAATTTAAATTCAACAGATTATTGAGAATCCATTTATTCCTAGTAGATTTTAAAATTTTAAAAATTGAAAAAATGCAATATTTTGATTTTTAAATTTATTGTTAATGTCGTTGGATTTGATTGGGGAGAAAAATATAATATTAAAGAAGTATAATATTTGAATAAGTTAATTAAACAAAAATAGAAGTAATAGACTCAATTATATAAAATAAACTTTTGTGGATGAATATTATAAATAGCGATCTCAAATTTCAATGTTGTGTCAAGCATATATATCTAGAAAGGATTGGAGAAACTTCTTATTAGAATCCATTGCATTTGCTTTTTCCTAAGTAATACGCTTGTAGGAAAAAATTAAATAAATCATTTCAAATTGCATTGTGACACAAGAAAGAATTAAGAGAATTGCAAAATTTAAATTCAACTGATTTTTAATAATGCATTTATCCCCAAAAAACCTTAAAATTCTAAAATTCAAAAAATGCAATTTTTTTTTTGCTTTATTATAAAAGTTATGTCATTTGATTGGTGTGAAAAATATAACATTTGAATATGATAATTGAATAAAAATACAAGTAATAGAATTAATTGTATAAAATATACTTTCGGGGATAAATATTATAAATAAGAATTTCAAACTTCAATATTGTGTTGAGCATATATCCCTAGATGAGAATGAGGAAACTTATTATTAGAGTCCATTATTTTTGCTTTTTCTTAAGTTATTTGTTTGAAGACAAGAATTACATAAATCATTTCAAATTGCATTAAGGCAAGGGAGACAATTAAGAAAATTGCAAAATGTTAATTCAACATATTATTGATAATGAATTTATCCTTAACAGATTTGAAAATTCTAAAAATTGCAAAAATGCAATATTTTGATTTTTAAATTTATTGTTCATGTCGTTGCATTTGATTGGTCAGAAAAATATAATAATTAAAAAATATAATATTTGAATATGTTAATTGAGAAAAAATACAACTTATGGACTCAATTGTATAATAAACACTTTAGTGGATGAAAATAGCAATTCCAACCTTCTTATTAGAGTCAATTGCTTTTGCTTTTTCATAAGTAATTTTTTCAAATAGAAGAATTATATAAATCATTTCAAATTGGATTGAGGCAAAAGAGACAATTAACAAAATTGCAAAATTTAAATTCAACAGATTATTGACAATCCATTTATTCCTAGTAGATTTTAAAATTCTAAAAATTGAAAACATGCAATATTTTCATTTTTAAATTTATTGTTAATCTCACTGGATTTGATTGGTTAGAAAAATATAATCCTTGAATATGTTAATTGAACAAAAATACAAGTAATGGACTTGATTGTATAAAATACACTTTAGTGGATGAATATTATAAATAGTAATCCCAAGTTTCAATGTTGTGTTAAGCATATGTCCCTAGATGGGAGTTGGAAGTCATCTTAATGGAGTCCATGTCATTTGCTTTTTCTTAAGTAATTTGTTTGAACACAAGAATTATATACATTTTAAATTGGATTGAGGCAAAGGAGACAATTAACAAAATTGCAAAATTTAAATATAAGAGATTATTGACAATGTATTTATTTCTAGTAGATTTTAAAATTCAAGAAATTGCAAAAATGCAATATTTTCATTTTTAAATTTATTGTTAATGTCATTGGATTTGATAGGTGAGAAAAATATAATATGTGAAAAACATAACATTTGAATATGTTAATTGAACAAAAATACAAGTAATGGACTCAATTGTATATAATACACTTTAGGGGATGAATATTATAAAGAGCGATCCGAAACTTCAATGTTGTGTCAAGCATATATCTCTAGAAGGGAGTGGAAAAACTTCTTATTAGAGACCCTTGCATTTGCTTTTTCCTAAGTAATGTACTTATAGGCACAAATTATATAAATCATTTCAACTTGTATTGTGGCACAAGAGACAACTAAACAAATTGCAAAATTTGAATTCAACTAATTATTGACAATGCATTTATCCCTAGCAAACTTTAAAATTCTAAAATTCAAAAAATGCAATGTTTTGGTCTTTTGTTTTATTATTAAAGTCATCACATTTGGTTGGTGTGAAAAATATAATATTTGAATAGGTTAATCGAACAAATCAATTGTATAAATTCCACTTTAGTAGATGAATATTATAAATAGTAGTCCAAGTTTTAATGTTGTATTAAGCATATATCCTTAGATGGGAGTGTAGAACCTTTTTATTAGAGTTCATTACTTTTACTTTTTCTTAAGCAATTTGTTGGAAGAAAAGAATTATATAAATCATTTCAAATTGCGTTGAGGTAAAGGAGACATTGAAGAAAATTGCAAAATTTAAATTTAACAGATTATTGACAATGCATTTATCCTTAATAGATTTTAAAATTCAAAAAATTGAAAAAATGTAATATTTTAATTTTTAAATTTATTGTTAATGTCATTGGATTTCATTGGTGAGAAAAATATAAATTTTGAATATGCTAATTAAACAAAAATACAAGTCATGGACTTAATTATGTAAAATACACTTTAGTGGATAAATATTATAAATATTGATCCAAAACATCAATGTTATGTGAAGCATATATCTCTAGAAGGAAGTGGAGAAATTTCTTATTAAAGTCCATTGCATTTGTTTTTTCCTAAGTAAAATGCTCGTAGGTAAAAATTATATAAATCATTTTAAATTGCATTGTGACACAAGAGACAATTAAAAAAAATTGCAAAACTTAAATTCAACTGATTATTAACAATGCATTTATCCTTAGAAAACCTTAAAATTCTAAAATTAAAAAAATGCAATGTTTTTGTTTTTTGCTTTATTATTAAAGTCATGACATTTTATTGGTGTGAAAAACATAACATTTGAATATGTTAATTGAACAAAAATACAAGTAATGGAATGAATTGTATAAAATACACTTTAGTGGATAAATATTATAAATACAATCCTAAACTTCATTCTTGTGTTAATCATATATTCCTAGATACGAGTGCGAAACCTTCTTATTAGAGTCCATTGCATTTCTTTTTTCTTAAGTAATTTGTTTGAAGACAAGAATTATATAAATCATTTCAAATTGCATTGAGGCGAAGGAGATAATTAAGAAAATTGCAAAATTTAAATTCAACAGATTATTAACAATGATTTATTCCTAACAGATTTTAAAATTCTAAAAATTGCAAAAATGCAATATTTTAATTTTTAAATTTATTGTTAATTTAGTTGGATTTGATTAGTGAGAAAAGTATAATATTTGAATAGGTTAATTGAACAAAAATGCAAGTAATGGACATAATTGTATAAAATACACTTTAGTGGATAAATATTATAAATAGCAATTTGAAACTTCAATGTTGTGTGAAACATATATTTCTAGAAGGGAGTGGAGAAACTTCTTGTTAGAGTTCATTGCATTTGCTTTTTCCTAAGTAATATGTTTGTAGGAAAAAATTATATAAATTATTTCAAATTGCATTGAGGCAAAGAAGACAATTAAGAAAATTGCAAAATTTAAATTCAACTGATTAGTGACTATCCATTTATCCCTAGCAGCCTCTAAAATTCTAAAAAGTGAAAAAATGCAATGTTTTTATATTTAAATTGATTATTAATGCAGTTGTATTTGATTAGTGAGAAAAACATACTATTTGAATATGTTAATTGAACAAAAATAAACGTAATTGACTTAATTATGTAAAATACACTTTAGTAGATGAATATTATAAATAGCAATCTTAAGCTTCATAGTTATGTCAAACATATATCTCTAGATGGGAGTGGAGAAACTTCTTATTAGAGTCCATTGCTTTTGCTTTTTCATAAGTAATATGTTTGAAAACAAAAATTATATAAATCATTTCCAATTAAATTGAGGCAAAAGAGACATTTAAAAACTTTGAAAAATTTAAATTCAATAGATTATTCTAAAATTAAAAAAATGCAATATTTTGATTTTTTAAATTTGTTTTTAATGTCATTGCATTTGATTGGTGAGAACAAGATAATATTAAAAAAATATAATATTTGAGTATGTTAATTAAACAAAAATACAAGTAATAGACTAAATTGTATAAAATACATTTTAGTGAATGAATATTATAAAATAGCAATCCCAAACTTCATTATTGTTTCAAGCATATATATCTGGAAAGGAGTGGAGAAACTTTTTGAAGTTCCCAACTTCACTCTAGGATCTACTAGTTTGTGATACTGAAAGGGGGGTGAATCAGTATCACCACAATTCGCAATTCGCAGGAAAGTGAACAACTTCAATCTCTTCTTAAAAGCGAACTCTTTCTCAAATTCGACTAAGGTAGATCTATTGCTACCTACTAATCACAATAGTTCCCAAAGTCACCTTTCAGACACTTTGCCTAATAGACAATTCGGATGTTCTTGTTTAGATCTTCGTTAGGTTATGGGTTGGCTGATACTTTAGCTGCGTTCACAACTCAATTCAAAATACAGAACGTAAAGCAAATTAAGGACACACGAGATTTACGTGGTTCCGTCAACGTGACGTACATCCACGGTGGTAGGGACTCTCCCTTACCGAGACTATCCACTATACTTGAGAATTCCAGTTACAATGGATGTCTTAATCTTCTGCTCCTTTCACTATTGCAATTACTAAGCAAGTAGAATACAAAGAGTGTCACTTACTGTGTCTACCCTTCTTCTAGCTTGTCTTGCCTCTGTTGAATTGAAAGGCTGTTCCACTGCTGCTTAGAAGTTCACCGCAACGCTCTCTAACCTCTCTTGAAGAAATCTGGAAATACGTTGAGTTCTTTCTGATGCTTTGCTGAATTCCTTCTCTAGGTTGTTTCACACAACTCCTGCTTTCACCGTCTCACGGTTTCACAGCTTGCACTCAAGCTTCTGGTCTGCCGTTTCACGTCTCACGGCCTGCCCCACGCTTCTGATCAGTCACGCCGTTGCACGTTCTGGTCTCATGCTTCTGGTCTGCTGTTTCACATCTCTTAGCCTGCCTCACGCTACTGGTTTTTCTGGTTCATGTCTCTTGGCCTGCCTCACGCTTCTAGTCTGCTGTCTTCTCTTCCGGGTGGTCTCACGGATACCAGGTCTGCTGTCTTCTCTTCCGGGTGCTCTGTTTCTTATTTCTCCTCTTGCTGGTTGTGCGTTTCTGGTTTGCTTGCAGGACGTGTTTCTGGTTTCCTTGCAGGAGGCGTTTCTGGTTTGCTTGCAGGATGTGTTTCTGGTTTGCTTGCAGGAGCCGTTTCTGGTTTGCTTGCAGGAGGCATTTCTGGTTTGCTTGCAGGAGGTTGCACGTTCTGGTTTGCTCTCCCGGTGGTGACGTTTCTGGTTTGCTCTCCTGGTGGTGACGTTTCTGGTTTGCTCTCCTGGTGGTGACGTTTCTGGTTTGCTCTCCTGGTGGTGTTGTTTCTGATCTCTTGCCGTTCTGCTCTCTCTTCCTTTTGGCCGGTCGCTGTAGGGTTGCTGTTTATTCAATTGTGTTGGCCCTCTGCCCTAGTTTTGTCTTCCAAGGCCTTTATATATTCTCTTCCATGAAACCCTAATAGGGCTTACATGGCGGATTTACGTTCTTGCCCTTACACGGTAGATTTACTTTTTTGCCCTTCAATGTGGTTTTACTTTCTTACCCTTCCATGTGGCTTTACTTTCTTGCCCTTCAATGTGGCTTTATTTTCTTGCCCTTCCATGTGGCTTTACTTTCTTGCGCACTTAACCTTAGTTGACAACAATTACAACCCATACAAGGTTGTGGGAACAACAATCTCCCCCTTTGTAATTGTTGGCAACACTCATAACAAAAGTCATTATGCAGCAGTCCTTCATAATCTTCTTCTTAGAGTAATATTCTAGAAGTAGATGGATTACAACTCCCCCTAAATATGCACTCCCCCTTTCTTAACAGCTCCCTCTGCACTGTTGCTTCTCTCCCCCTTTGTCAATCAATTACAAATATGAAAAACTCGCAAAGTAGAGATGGAGGATTCACCTGATTTTCAGGCTTGAGGAGGCATTCGCACAGGCAGACTCATTCTGTGCTTTTCAAATAGCTCTGTGGACAAAGGTTTAGTTAGAATATCTGAGATTTGATCTTTAGTACCGACATACTCCAACTGAATTGTGCCCTCTTCCACTTGATCCTTGATAAAGTGATACTGGATGTCAATATGCTTGCTCCTTGAATGTTGAACTGGATTCTTGCTAAGATCAATTGCACTTTGATTATCACAAAGTACACTCACTAGTAACTTCACTTCAACACCCAAATCGGCCAATTGTCTTTGCATCCCTATCACCTGAGTACATGCTGCACAAGCAGCCATATACTCAGCCTCTGCTGTGCTCAAAGCAACACTGTTTTGCTTTCTACTTAGCCATGCAACACACTTTGAACCTAAGTAAAAGCTGCAGCCACTGGTTGATTTTCTATCATCTGTGCTTCCTGCCCAGTCTACATTAGTGTATGCTCATAGTTTTACAGAATCCATGGCAGGATACCACAAGCCCATTTCCAGTGTCCCCTTGAGGTATCTTAGGATTCTTTTCACTGCCAACACATGAGATTCCTTAGGATCAGCTTGGAATCTGCTGGCGATGCACACAGCTTGCATGAGATCAGGCCTTGATGCTGTAAGGTATAGAAGGCTCCCTATCATCTTCTTGTATTCTGTAGGGCTTGTACTCCTTCCTTCCTGATCTTTTGTTAACTTGCAGCCCACTATCATAGGGGTACTGACAGGTCTACTATCCTCCATGCCAAACTTTTTCAGCATCTCTTTGGCATATTTTGTCTGAGAAATAAAAATACCTTCTTCACATTGTTTTATTTGTAATCCAAGAAAGTAAGTCATTTCTCCAATCAATGACATCTTAAATTTCTCACTCATCTTCTGTGCAAATTCTTGGCATAGCTCAAAGTGATCCCCTCCAAAGATGATGTCATCTACATATACTATGGTTATCAGTTGGCCTTTCTCTGAGTTGAACACATATAGGTTATTATCAACTGTTCCTCTTCTGAAGTTCAACCTTCTCAAATACGCGTCCAGCCTGCTATACCATGCTCTTGGGGCTTGTTTAAGGCCATACAAGGCTTTCTTCAGCTTGCACACGCATGTCTTATCCTCGCTGATTTGTACTCCATCGGGTTGTTCAATATACACTTCTTTTTTTAGGAGCCCATTTAGAAAGGCTGATTTCACATCCATCTGGTAAACTTTATACCTCTTATGTGCTGCCAAAGCTAAGAACATTATGATAGTTTCCAACCTTGCTACTGGTGCAAAAGTTTCATCAACATCTACTCCTTCTATCTGAGTGTAGCCTTTGCAAACCAGCCTAGCCTTGTTCCTCACCACCTTGCCATCCTCATTGTGTTTATTTTTAAACACCCATTTTGTTCCTATGACATTCTTGTTAGTGGGTCTTGGAACTAGCTCCCATGTTTCATTCTTCTCGATTTGATCCAGCTCCTCATTGATAGCTTTGATCTAGGCTTTGTCTTGTGCAGCCTCTTCAATAGATTTAGGTTCAACTTGTGAGAGTAAAGCAGTAGCTCCTACAATTCTTCTTCTTGTTGTAACTCCTGCTGATGGGTCACCTATTATCTAATTTCCTTGATGACCACTGGTCCATGTCTTCTTTGTCTTTCTTTCTTGCACAGTCTTAGTTTTAAGAGAATCTCCTTCTTCATCTTCAGACTCACTCTTCTTTAAGTCTGAACTTACTCCTTTTCCCACTTCTTCATGTTGGTCAGATTCTTCATCTATCTTGAAGTCATCTTCTTCACTATCCTCAGCTTCTCTATTATGCGTTATTTTCCAATTTTCATCTATTCTCACATCACTGGAAGTGACCACTTTTCCCAATTTATGCAAAAAAAACTCTGTAACCTTTTGTCTTTGCTGAGTATCCCACAAAGATGCCTTCATCTGACCTAGCATGGAATTTTCCCAAGTTTTGTTCCTTGTTCTTCACAAAACATGGGCTGCCAAAGATTCTAAGATACTTGGCTGTTGTCTTCTTCCCACTCTATAGCTCATATGGAGTCTTATCAGTATTGGGCCTTAGTGAAACTTTGTTCAATAGGTGCACGGCTGTAAATGTTGCTTCTTTCCAAAATCTTGTGTGAAGCTTGGATTCCAGCAGTAGAGTTCTTGCCATTTCAACCACAGCTCTATTTTTCCTCTCTACCACCCCGTTCTGTTGAGGAGTTCTTACTGTTGCCATCTGATGGTGAATTCCATGCTTCTCAAGGTAATCTTCAAAAGCTCCATTTGTGAATTCAGTGCCTTGATCTGACCTCAATACTTTGATCTTCTTTCCACTCTTATTTTCAGCCAATCTTCTGTATCTCTTGAAGCATTTCAAAACTTCTGACTTATGAGTGAGGTGCATGATGCAGGTCCTTCTAGAATAATCATTAACAAACAAGATGAAGTACCTCTCACCATTCAACCCTTTTGTTCTCATCGGCCCACACAAATCAGTATGCACAATGTCAAGTACTGCTTCAGAACTGACCTCTTTGGTCTTATACTGCTTTCTGACCTATTTTCCTTTAGAGCATGTTAAGCAGACATACTCCCTCTCTCTCTTAAGGTCTGGAATGTCTCTGATTGCATGAGTAGTGGTCAGCTTCCTCATGTTCTTCTGTGTTAAGTGTCCCAGCCTTCGATGCCAGAGTTGATTTTCTTCTTCTTTTGTAAGTAAACAGCTGTTTGTCTTGTCCTCATCAATTACATATAAATTTCCAGCTGTTCTTTTCCCAGCTGCAACAGTATTGCCTTCTTTACTCTTTACTTGGCAACCTATTTTTGTGAATATCACTTTATGGTCTTCATTGCATAGTTGGCTAACAGATGCTAGATTATATCTGAGTCCTTCAACATGCAGAACATCTTTTAGCTTTCCTTTTCCAATATTTACTGACCCTTGACCACTGATGTTGAGTGAATCATCATTTCCAAACTTGACTCTGCCTTCTCTTAACTTGTTTAGCTTTGACAATTTACTCTTGTCTCTTGTCATGTGTGAAGTGCATCCACTGTCAAAGGATCCACTGCTTATCCTTGTAGTCAGCTTTGAGTGCAATTTCAGCTATATTAGCCACCTCCCTTTTAGCTTTATATTCCTTCTTTTGAATTGGCTGGAAGATAGCTTTCTCCTTTTTCTCAGCTTTGACTACACCGCTTGTTTTCACTATGCCATTGAGTGTCTTCTCTTGCTCAGGGAGAAGTGTCATGCATCTCTTGGCATTATGGTCATCCTGTCCACACTTTTCACACTGTTCCAAGTCTCCCAATATAGCAAACTTGTTCTTTGAAACCACTGGTTTGGGCTTCCACCAACAATCCTTGTCAGTGTGTCCTTGCTTTTTACAGTATGTGCAAAAACTCACGACAGGTGTTCTCCTCTGAATTTTGTATTGTCTCCCCTTGTATGCAGCATCGTATCTTCTCAAGTTGGAGACATATACTGGCCTTCTCCACCAGCAGTTACTTGCCTTATGACCCCAAACTCCACAATAAAGACAGTGACCTTGAAACTGCCTCTTCTTGGGTCTAATCACAGCTTGTTTTCTTTTGTTCATTACTTGCTGTGTAGGCAACGTGGCTAGCTTCTTTGCTTGTGTGGCTTTCATTTCAGCCACCTTTTTCTCCTTCTTCTGTTCAGCCATAGCCCTTTGCTGGATGACCTTCTTTTCTTCATTTTTGCTTGCCACCTTAGGTTGCTTCTTCAAATCCTCCTTATTCTCAGCTATCTTCTCCTGAGTCACAACCTTCTCTTTCAACTTATGTGGCACATTCTTATTATCTTTAGGCAATGCAGCCTCAAATTGCTGCACTTTCTCTTCATTCTTCTTTTCTCTTGCAGAACTTGTTTCTCCTATCATTGCAAGCTTCTGCACGTTCTCTTCACTCCTTTTGAGTTGTTGCTGAAGTTTCAGCAACTCTTTCTCCATTCCTTCAATTTTTGAAGTCCTTGAGCCATCTGTTCTTCAAATCTTCTTTTCAAGTCAATATGTTCAGCCCTTATGTCATCCTTTTGACTTTCAGCTTCCTCAGACTTTGCTTCAACTTGTTTTATGTGGGCCTCCAACCTTCTTATGGTTCTGGCCCTTCTAATTATCTCCTTTGAAGCTGCTTCCAACTCAGCTTCAAGATCTGGTTCTTCTTCATCAACCTCCTCTTCCTCTTCAGAGGTTGAACTACCACCTTGAGTTGATGCCATAAAGGCATGCTCATCTGATGAGTCTACATCTTCCTCCTCATCGGCTTCTTTTGTTTGGCTCACATAACTCTTGAATGAGCCTCTCTTATTCTTCTATGGGCTAGCAGTCTTCTTGCTGGACTTCCTTGACTTGAAAGATGGTCTTCTCCATTTTGAATTCTGCTCATCATCACCATCTTCATCATCAAGTTTCACTTTGCATTGGGAAGCAAAGTGTCCAGTCTGTCCACAACGATAACATCTCAAGGACAACTGTCCTTTTCCTTTCTTAGACCCCCTTTTGAATTTCCTTGTGAAGTATGCCAACACTTCACCTTCACTTTCTTCTTCATCATCATCATCATCCTCACTGGATGATTCTTCCTCTTCTTTTATCTTCAAGTGTTTCATGGTTTTGAAAGCTGCCTCCTTTGATACCTTTGATGTTGAGGAGCTCTCAGTTGACTTTATTCTCATCTCATATGCAATGAGATTGCACTGGAGATCATGCAGAGACATAGAATTGAGATCTCTACTCTCCTCTATGGCTGCCACCTTTGAGGCAAACCTCTCAGGTAGAATTCTCAGAATTTTCTTCACAATAGATGAGTCCTTCTTGTTCTTCCCATGACTTCTAAGATCGTTTACAGCATCAATAACCCTGGTGAAGAACTCTTGGACTGTCTCATTTTTCTGCATTTTGAGAGATTCATATCTCTCCTTGAAAACTTGAAGCTTGGCCTCCTTCATTCTGCCATCACCTTCATAGACTTTCTGCAATTTGTCCCATATCTCCTTGGCAGATTTGCAGTCCATAACTTTAGCATATTCAGCATCTGTCAATGCTGAAATGATGACATTTGAGGCCTTCCCATTTATCTCAAACTGTTTTAATTCCTCTGGGGTTGGATCTTTACCTTCTTCTGGAGGCTCAAAACCCTCCTGTATAGATTTCACCACGTTCATGCCCATGGTTGCAAATACCACCTGCATTCTCGCTCTCCACATATGGTAGTTGGTTCCGTTGAAGATTGGAACCTTCTTGCTGTAAGTAGTGCTGGTGCTAGTACTGACATCCATTTCTCAGTATGCTGAATACGTTAAAACTTCTGGAGCTCTTCAAACTAGTACACCAAGCTGTTAAGTTTTATCCTGGTGAACCTGTGCTCTGATACCAATTGAAGTTCCCAACTTCACCCTAGGATCTACTAGTTTGTGATATTGAGAGAGGGAGTGAATCAGTATCACCACAATTCGCAATTCGCAGGAAAGTGAACAACTTCAATCTCTTCTTAAAAGCGAACTCTTTATCAGATTTGACTAAGGTAGATCTATTGCTACCTACTAATCACAATAGTCCCCAAAGTCACCTTTCAGACACCTTGCCTAATAGACAATTCGGATGTTCTTGTTTAGGTCTTTGTTAGGTTATGGTTTCGCTGATACTTTAGCTGCGTTCACAACTCAATTCAAAACACAGAACGTAAAGCAAATTAAGGACACACAAGATTTATGTGGTTCCGTCAATGTGACGTACATCCACGGTGGTAGGGACTCTCCCTTACCGAGATATCCACGATACTTGAGAATTCCAGTTACAATGGATGTCTTAATCTTCTGCTCCTTTCACTATTGCAATTACCAAGCAAGTAGAATACAAAGAGTGTCACTTACTGTGTCTACCCTTCTTCTAGCTTGTCATGCCTCTGTTGAATTGAAAGGCTGCTCCATTGCCGCTTAGAAGTTCACTGCAACGCTCTCTAACCTCTCTTGAAGAATTCTGGAAATACGTTGAGTTCTTTCCAATGCTTCACTGAATTCCTTCTCTAGGTTGTTTCACACAACTCCTGCTTTCACCGTCTCACGGTTTCACAGCTTGCACTCAAGCTTCTGGTCTGCCGTTTCACGTCTCACGGCCTGCCCCACGCTTCTGATCAGTCACGCCGTTGCATGTTCTGGTCTCACGCTTCTGGTCTGCTGTTTCACGTCTCTTAGCCTGCCTCATGCTACTGGTTTTTCTGGTTCACGTCTCTCAGCCTGCCTTACACTTCTAGTCTGCTGTCTTCTCTTCCGGGTGGTCTCACGGATACCAGGTCTGCTGTCTTCTCTTCCGGGTGCTCTGTTTCTTATTTCTCCTCTTGCTGGTTGTGCATTTCTGGTTTGCTTGCAGGATGTGTTTCTGGTTTCCTTGCAGGAGGCGTTTTTGGTTTGCTTGCAGGATGTGTTTCTGGTTTGCTTGCAGGAGACATTTCTGGTTTGCTTGCAGGAGGTTGCACGTTCTGGTTTGCTCTCCCGATGGTGACGTTTCTGGTTTGCTCTCCCGGTGGTGACATTTCTGGTTTGCTCTCCTGGTGGTGTTGTTTCTGATCTCTTGTCGTTCTGCTCTGTCTTCCTTTTGGCCGGTTGCTGTAGGGTTGCTGTTTATTCAATTGTGTTGGCCCTCTGCCCTAGTTTTGTCTTCCAAGGCCTTTATATACTCTCTTCCATGAAACCCTAATAGGGCTTACATGGCGGATTTACGTTCTTGCCCTTAGACGACAGATTTACTTTCTTGCCCTTCAATGTGGCTTTACTTTCTTGCCCTTCCATGTGGCTTTACTTTCTTGCCTTTTAATGTGGCTTTATTTTCTTGCCCTTCCATGTGGCTTTACTTTCTTGCACACTTAACCCTAGTTGACAACAATTACAACCCATACAAGGCTGTGGGAACAACAATTTTTATTAGAATCCATTGCATTTGCTTTTTCCTAAGTAATACACTTGTAGGCAAAAGTTACATTTATCATTTCAAATTGCATTGTGGCACAAGAAACAATTAAGAAAATTGCAAAATTTAAATTCAATTGATTATTAACAATGCATTTATCCCTAGAAAACCTTAAAATTCTAAAATTCAAAAAGTGCAATGTTTTGGCTTTTTGCTTTATTATTAAAGTCATGACATTTAATTGGTGTGAAAAATATAACATTTGAATATGTTAATTGAACAAAAATACAAGTAACGGAATCAATTGTATAAAATACATTTTAGTGGAAGAATATTATAAATAGCAATCCCAAGTTTTAATGCTATGCTAAGTATCCCTAGATGGGAGTGGGGAACCTTCTTATTAGAGTCCTCATTGCTTTTGCTTTTTCTTAAGTAGTTTGTTTGAAGACAATAATTATATAAATCATTTCAAATTGCATTGGGTAAAAGGAGACAATTAAGAAAATTGCAAAATTTAAATTTAACTAATTAGTGACTATACATTTATTCCTAGTAGCCTCTAAAATTCTAAAAATTGAAAAAATGCAATGTTTTTATTTTTAAATTTATTGTTAACATAGTTGCATTGGATTGGTGAGAAAAACATACTATTTGAATGCTTTAATTGAACAAAAATAAGAGCAATCGACTTAAATGTATAAAATACTCTTTAGTGGATGAATATTATAAATACCAATCTAAAATTTCAATGTTGTGTTAAGCATTTATCTTTAGATGGGAGTAGGGAAACTTCTTATTATAGTCCATTGCTTTTACTTTTCTTAATTAATTTGTTTAAAGACTAATCATTTCAAATTGCATTGAGGACAAGGAGACAATTAAAAAAATTGCAAAATTTAAATTCAATATAATTTTGATAATACATTTATCCCTAATAGATTTAAATATTCTAAAAATAGAAAAAATGCAATATCTTAATTTTTAAATTTATTGTTATTGTTGTTGCATTTGATTCGTTAGAAAAATATAATATTTAAATATGTTAATTGAGAAAAAAATACAAGTAATGGACTTAATTGTATAAAATACACTTTAGTGGATCAATATTATAAATAGCGATCTGAAACTACAATGTTGTGTCAAGCATATATCTGTAAAATGGAGTGGAGAAACTTTTTATTAGAGTCAATTGCATTTGTTTTTTCCTAAGTAATATGTTTGCAGGCAAAAATTATATAAATATTTTCAAA
Organism: Bruguiera hainesii; assembly: GCA_023213295.1. NCBI lineage: Eukaryota > Viridiplantae > Streptophyta > Magnoliopsida > Malpighiales > Rhizophoraceae > Bruguiera > Bruguiera hainesii. The sequence goes on from JAHOYR010000008.1 coordinate 5,060,427, forward strand.
TTGCATTGTGGCACAACTGAAAATTAAAAAAATTGCAAAATTTAAATTCAACTGATTATTGACAATGCATTTATCCTTAGAAAATCTTAAAATTCTAAAATTCAAAAAATGGAATGTTTTGGTTTTTTGCTTTATTATTAAAGTCATGGCATTTGATTGGTGTGAAAAAAATAACATTTGAATATGTTAATTGAACAAAAATACAAATAATGGGATCAATTGTATAAAATGCACTTTAGTGGATGAATATTATAAATAGCAATCTCAAGTTTTAATGTTGTGTCAAACATATATCTCTAGAAGGGAGTGGAGAGACTTCTTATTAGAGTACATTGCATTTGCTTTTTCCTAAGTAATATGTTTGTAGGCAAAAATTATATAAATCATTTCAAATTTTGTTGTGGCACAACTGAAAATAAGAAAATTGCAAAATTTAAATTCAACTCATTCTTGACAATGCATTTATCCCTAGAAAACCTTAATTCTAAAATTCAAAAATTGCAATGTTTTGGTTTTTTGCTTTATTATTAAAGTCATGACATCTGATTGGTGTGAAAAATATAACATTTGAATATTTTAATTGAACAAAAATACAAGTAATGGGATCAATTGTATAAAATACACTTTAGTGGATGAATATTATAAATAGCAATCCCAAACTTCAATGTTGTGTCAAGCATATATCTCTAGAAGGGAGTGGAGAGACTTCTTATTAGAGTCGATTGCATTTGCTTTTTCCTAAGTAATATGTTTGTAGGCAAAAATTATATAAATCATTTCAAATTGCATTATGGCATAACTGACAATTAAGAAAATTGCAAAATTTAAATTCAACTAATTATTGACGATGCATTTATCCCTAGAAAACCTTAAAATTTTAAAATTCAAAAAATGAAATGTTTTGTTTTTTTGCTTTATCATTAAAGTCATGACATTTGAGTGCTGTGAACAATATAAGATTTGAATATGTTAATTGAACAAAAATACAAGTAATGGGATCAATTGTATAAAATACACTTTAGTGGATGAATATTATAAATAGCAATCCCAAGTTTCAATGTTGTGTTAAGCATATATCTCTAGAAGGGAGTGGAGAAACTTCTTATAAGAGTCCATTGCATTTGCTTTTTCCTAAGTAATATGTTTGTAGGCAAAAATTATATAAATCATTTCAAATTGTATTGAGGCAAAGGGGACAATTAAGAAAGGTGCAAAATTTAAATTTAACTGATTATTGACAATGCATTTATCTTTAGAAAACCATAAAATTCTAAAATTCAAAAAATGCAATATTTTGG
>JAHOYR010000008.1:5061824-5072426 GCA_023213295.1 Bruguiera hainesii
AAGAAGCAACCTAGGGTTGCAAACAAAAATGAAGAAAAGAAAGTCAGCCAGCAAAGGGCTACGACTGAACAGAAGAAGGAGAAGAAGGTGACTGAAATGAAAGTCACACAAGCAAAGAAGCCAGCAACCTTGCCTACACAGCAAGTAATGAACAAAAGAAAACAAGTTGTGATTAGATCCAAGAAGAGACAATTTCAAGGTTACTGTCTTTATTGTGAAGTTTGGGGTCATAAGGTAAGTAAATGCTGGTGGAGAAGGCCAGTATATGTCTCTAACTTGAGAAGATATGATGTTGCATACAAAATTCAGAGGAGAACACCTGTCGTGAGTTCTTACACATACTGTAAAAAGCAAGGACACACTGATAAGGATTGTTGGTGGAAGCCCAAATCAGTGGTTTCAAAGAACAAGTTTGCTATATTGGGAGACTTGGAATAGTGTGAAAGGTGCGGGCAGGATGGTCATAATGCCAAGAGATACATGACACTTCTCCCTGAGCAAGAGAAGGCACTCAATGGCACAGTGAAAGCAATTAGTACAGTCAAAGTTGAGAAAAAGGAGAAAGCTATCATCAAGCTAGTTCAAAAGAAGGAATATAAAGTTAAAAGGGAGGTGGCTAATATAGTTGAAATTGCACTAAAGGCTGACTACAAGGATAAGTAGTGGATCCTTGATAGTGGGTGCACTTCACACATGATAGGAGACAAGAGTAAATTATCAAAACTGAACAAATAAAGAGAAGGCAGAGTCAAGTTTGGCAATGATGATTCACTCAACATCAGTGGTCAAGGGTCAGTAAATATTGGAAAAGGAAAGCTGAAAGGTGTTCTGCATGTTGAAGGACTTAAATATAATCTAGCATCTGTCAGCTAACTATGCAATGAAGACAATAAAGTGATATTCACAAAAACAAGTTGCCAAGTAAAGAGTAAAGAAGGCAATACTGTTGCAGTTGGGAAAAGAACAGCTGGAAATTTATATATGATTGATGAGGACAAGACAAACAGCTGTTTACTTACAAAAGAAGAAGAAAATCAACTCTGATAAAGGAGGCTGGGACACTTAACACAGAAGAACATGAGGAAGTTGACCACTACTCATGCAATTAGAGACATTCCAGACCTTAAGAGAGAGAGGGAGTATGTTTGCTCAGCATGCTCTAAAGGAAAATAGGTCAGAAAGCAGTATAAGACCAAAGAGGTCAGTTCTGAAGTAGTGCTTGACATTGTACATACTGATTTGTGTGGGCCGATGAGAACAAAAGGGTTGAATGGTGAGAGGTACTTCATCTTGTTTGTTGATGATTATTCCAGAAGGACCTGCATCATGCACCTTAAACATAAGTCAGAAGTTTTGAAAGGCTTCAAGAGATATAAAAGATTGGCTGAAAATAAGAGTGGAAAGAAGATCAAAGTATTGAGGTCAGATCAAGGCACTGAGTTCACAAATGGAGCTTTTTAAAATTACCTTGAGAAGCATGAAATTCACCATCAGATGGCAGCAACAAGAACTCCTCAACAGAACGGGGTGGTGGAGAGGAAAAATAAAGCTGTAGTTGAAATGGCAAGAACTTTATTGCTAGAATCTAAGCTTCACAGAAGATTTTGGACAGAAGCAACATTTATAGCCGTGCACCTATTGAACAAAGTTTTACTAAGGCCCAATACTGATAAGACTCCATATGAGCTATGGAGTGGGAAGAAGACAACAGTCAAGTATCTTAGAATCTTTGGCAGCCCATGTTTTGTGAAGAACAAGGAGCAAAACTTGGGAAAATTCCATGCTAGGTCAGATGAAGGCATCTTTGTGGGATACTTAGCAAAGACAAAAGGTTACAGAGTTTTTCTGCATAAACTGGGAAAAGTGGTCACTTCTAGTGATGTGAGAATAGATGAAAACTGGAAAACAACGCATAATGGAGAAGCTGAGGATAGTGAAGAAGATGACTTCAAGATAGATGAAGAATCTGACCAACATGAAGGAGTAGGAAAATAAGTAAGTTCAGACTTAGAGAAGAGTGAGTTTGAAGATGAAGAAGGAAATTCTCTTGCAACTAAGACTGTGCAAGAGAGAAAGAAAAAGAAGACATGGACCAGTGCTCATCAAGGAAATCAGATAATAGGTGACCCATCAGCAGGAGTTACAACAAAAAGAAGAATTATGGGAGCTACTACTTTACTCTCACAAGTTGAACCTAAATCTATTGAAGAGGCTGCACAAGACAAAGCCTGGATCAAAACTATAAATGAGGAGCTGGATCAAATCAAGAAGAATGAAACATGGGAGCTAGTTCCAAGACCCACTAACAAGAATGTCATAGGAACAAAATGGGTGTTTAAAAATAAATACAATGAAGATGGCAAGGTGGTGACGAACAAGGCTAGGTTGGTTTGCAAAGGCTACACTCAGATAGAAGGAGTAGATGTTGAAACTTTTGCACCAGTAGCAAGGTTGGAAACTATTAGAATGTTCTTAGCTTTGGTAGGACATAAGAGGTATAAAGTTCACTAGATGGATGTGAAATCAGCCTTTTTGAATGGGCTCCTAAAAGAAGAAGTGTATATTGAACAACTTGATGGAGTACAAATCAATGAGGATGAGACACACGTGTGCAAGCTAAAGAAAGCCTTGTATGGCCTTAAACAAGCCCCAAGAGCATGGTACAGCAGGCTGGGCGCGTATTTGAGAAGGTTGAACTTTATAAGAGGAACAGTTGATAATAACCTATATGTGTTTAACTCAGAGAAAGGCCAACTGATAACCATAGTATATGTAGATGGCATCATCTTTGGAGGGGATCACTTTGAGCTATGCCAAGAAATTGCACAGAAGATAAGTGAGGAATTTGAGATGTCATTGATTGGAGAAATGACTTACTTTCTTGGATTACAAATAAAATAATGTGAAGAAGGTATGTTTATTTCTCAGACAAAATATGCCAAAGAGATGCTGAAAAAGTTTGGCATGGAGGATAGCAGACCTGTCAGTACCCCTATGCCAGTAGGCTGCAAGTTAACAAAAGATCAGAAAGGAAGGAGTACAAGCTCTACAAAATACAGGAAGATGATAGGGAGCCTTCTGTACCTTACAACATCAAGGCCTGATCTCATGCAAGCTGTGTGCATTGCCAGCAGATTCTATGCTGATCCTAAGGAATCTCATGTGTTGGCAGTGAAAAGAATCCTAAGAAACCTTAAGGGGACACTGGAAATGGGCTTGTGGTATCCTTCCATGGATTTTGTAAAACTACGAGCATACACTAATGCAGACTGGGCAGAAAGCATAGATGATAGAAAATCAACCAATGGCTGCAGCTTCTACTTGGGTTCAAGGTGTGTTGCATGGCTAAGTAGAAAGCAAAACAGTGTTGCTTTGAGCACAGTAGAGGCTGAGTATATGGCTACTTGTGCAACATGTACTCAGGTGATATGGATGCAAAGACAATTAGCCAATTTGGGTGTTGAAGTGAAGTTACCAATAAGTGTACTTTGTGATAATCAAAGTGCAATTGATCTTAGCAAGAATCTAGTTCAACATTCAAGGAGCAAGCATATTGACATTCGGTATCACTTTATCAAGGATCAAGTGAAAGAGGGCATAATTCAGTTGGAGTACGTCGGCACTAAAGATCAAATCTCAGATATTCTAACTAAACCTTTGTCCACATGGCTGTTTGAAAAGCACAGAATGAGTCTGTCTGTGCAAATGCCTCCTCAAGCTTGAAGTTCAGGTGAATCCTCCATCTCTACTTTGCAGGTTTTTCAAATTTGTAATTGGTTGGCAAAGGGGGAGAGAAGCAACAGTGCAAGGGGAGTTGTTAAGGAAGGGGAGTGCATATTTAGGGGGAGTTGTAATCCATCTGCTTCTGGATTATTACTCTAAGAAGATTATGAAAGATTGCTGCATAATGGCTTTTGTTATGAGTGTTGCCAACAATTACAAAGGGGGAGATTGTTGTTCCCACAGCCTTGTATGGGTTGTAATTGTTGTCAACTAGGGTTAAGTGAGCAAGAAAGTAAAGTCACATGGAAGGGCAAGAAAGTAAATCTGCCGTGTAAGGGTAAGAACGTAAATCCGCCACATAAGCCCTATTAGGGTTTCATGGAAGAGAGTATATAAAGGCCTTGGAAGACAAAACTAGGAAAAAAGGGCCAACACAATTGAATAAACGGAAACCCTACAACAACCGGCCAAAAGGAAGAGAGAGCAGAATGGCAAGAGATTAGAAACGACACCACCGGGAGAGCAAACCAAAAATGTCACCACCGGGAGAGCAAATCAGAACGTGCGACCTCCTGCAAGCAAACCAGAAAAACATCCTGCAAGCAAACCAGAAACGCACAACCAGCAAGAGGAGAAATAAGAAACAGACCACCCGGAAGAGAAGACAGCAGACCTGGTATCCGTGAGACCACCCGGAAGAGAAGACAGCAGACTAGAAGCGTGACGCAGGCCGAGAGATGTGAACCAGAAAAACCAGTAGTGTGAGGCAGGCCAAGAGATGTGAAACGGCAGACCAGAAGCGCGAGTGCAAGCTGTGAGACCGTGGGACAGTGAAAGCAGGAGCTGTGTGAGACAACCTAGAGAAGGAATTCGGCGAAGTATCGGAAAGAACTCAACGTATTTCCAGATTTCTTCAAGATAGGTTAGAGAGCGTTGCGGTGAACTTCTAAGCGGCAGTGGAGTAGCCTTTCAATTCAACAGAGGTAAGACAAGCTAGAAGAAGGGTAGACACAGTAAGTGACACTCTTTGTATTATACTTATTTAGTAATTGCAATAGTGAAATGAGCAGAAGATTAAGACATTCATTGTAACTGGACTTCTCAAGTATAGTGGATAGTCTCGGTAAGGGAGAGTCCCTACCACTGTGGATGTACATCACATTGACGGAACCACGTAAATCTTGTGTGTCCTTAATTTGCTTTACGTTCTGTGTTTTGAATTGAGTTGTGAATGCAGCTAAAGTATCAGCCAACCAATAACCTAACGAAGACCTAAACAAGAACATTTGAATTGTCTATTAGGCAAGGTGTTTGAAAGGTGACTTTGGGGACTATTGTGATTAGTAGGTAGCAATAGATCTAGCTTAGTCAAATCTAAGAAAGAGTTCGCTTTTAAGAAGAGATTGAAGTTGTTCACTTACCTGTGAATTGCGAATTGCGGTGATACTGATTCACCCCCCCTCTCAGTATCACAAACTAGTAGATCATAGGGTGAAGTTGGGAACTTCACACTCAATCTTGAAAGTTTTTGCAAAATCAAGTGAAGTAAGTAAAGGTGCAAAACTTAATTTTTCTTTAATGTAATTAAAAGTCTTGTCTTGATCTCTACCCCACTTAAAACCCATGTTCTTTTTAATAACCTCAATTAGTGGTGTAGCAATGGTGCTAAAGTCCATGAAAGTTACACACATCACTAACTAGCTTAGTTGTCAGCCAATTATGGATTGCCCTAACTTTTTCCTTGTCAACCTTAATACCTCTAGCACTCACAACATAGCTAAGAAATATGATCTTGTTAGTACAAAAGTAATATTTCTTGAATTTAGCATATGATTTTTCCAAACGTAAATGATCAAGGTGCTCTTCTAAGTTTTTGTTATAGACCAAAATATCATCAAAATATACAACCACAAATTTACCAACACACATAAGGAATTAGACAACACCTAGGAAAGTTATGTTAGACTTTAATCACATAATTCCTAGAATTAATATTCAAAGGAACATGAACCTAGGGTATTGAGAAAAATATGGATGCCACACTTTAAAAAACAAGAAAATTGGGAGTGATAAGTTAGGTTAAACACCACAAAAAAAAAAGTTACTTCTTGATAATTTCTTTAGTTCTTGAAAGAACCAAAGGAGAAAAGTATCACTTTTTATTTCTCTCAAATTATATAATTTTAAAGTGTACAAGGAAGTGCCTATTTAGGCTAAGATAGCAACCCTAAAAGAGAAATAAATTCCTATTTAGGATAAATCCTTATTTGGGACAAACTCTTATCTAAGACAAATTCTTATTCAAAAAACTTTCACTTTAAAAACAAGTGCTTATTTAGGACAAACTCTTATTTACGAATGAATACTATTACTTAACCCTAGCCTATTAAGCACTCCAATCATATTAATAAAGCCTTGACTCTCTCTCAAGCTTGAATTTGCACCATTTATAGCTTGGTTGGTTTGTATGTTTTCAATTAGCCTATTTAATGATTCTTTCATCTTTTTTTTTTGGCTCTAGCTTACGTTATTGGACCTTTTGGAATGTGTAATGGATCTTATGCATCATTTGAAGCCTTCCACACATTATCTCTAAGCTTCTCATCATAAGATACGACCATAAATTGCACAATGAATTGAGCAATATGCATCCCATGCCAACAAAGGGTGAAAGAAGTTAGTGTTTGATACTAGTGATTGGGTTTAGGTGTATATGCATAAGGAAAAGTTCTTGGCTCAGAGGCATCCAAAGGTATATCCTAGAAGGGATGATCCATTTCAAGTGGTGGCACAAATGAATGATAATACATATAAGTTGGACCTTCTAGGTAAGTATAATGTGAGTGAAATATTTAATGTTACTAATCTTTCTCTTTTGGTACAAGTGTAAAATCCTTTTAAAGAGAAGGAAAATAATGAGATTTATGGAGGTGTTAATGCATGGAGGGTTTCTAAGATCCATTGAGCATTCAAGAAGGGTGAATGACACATTCTAGAGATAAAAAGATGAAAGAGGCACTTAATAGGTTGATTAAAAACATTTGGGCCAAAGAAGTTAATTCAAGCTTGAAGGGCAACGAAGTATGTCTTAATTCAGGCCACGATTTTATTAATTGTATAAGTATGCTAAATTGGCCTAAGTTAAGTGATTGTGAAGAGTTATAGCAATAAAGTAATGGAATTGGTTAGTTGTACTTATCATTTTGTCTAAAAAATGGAGGACAGAGAGTGGACTAGTTGCAAAATTAGTTATAGGACTAGTTTCCTAGTATAAGGTTAGATTGGCACTTATCATGAGGTAGTTGGTGAACTAGTTTTATGCTAAATGCATGGCTCTATGAATCTAACCAAACCAAATTTAACCAAATTGACCCCAACTCATTTGCTGTCAACTTATTTAGAAATTTTTTCTTGTTTATAGGGTTAGGGTTGTTATTTCAGCCTATAAATAGGCTTGATTTCATTGTTAAAAGATATAGAACATTGGTGAAAAGAAGTGAGAATTTTCTCTTTTGGTTCTCAATAAACTTTGTGAACTTATCAAGATTATTGCTTTGTAGCATTCTAACTTGACTTACCACTCACAAATCCCTTCTTTAAAGAGTGTGCCATCTATATCCTTTTTTATACTTTTGGTTCATGTTCTTTTGAATGTTGGGTCTACGTTTATACCTTATATTCATGTTCCTTTGAACATTAGGTCAAGGTTTTACTTTTGTTAAACCTTATATAACTTTCTTGGGGTTTTGAATTCCTTATTTTGCTTATGGGTTTGATTGTACTCTTTAAGGTTCCCATCAATTTTATTTGAATGATTCCTTACAATAAAAGGAGAAATCTTGCTAGAGAAGATGTGACAATCACATCTTACAAGCAATGAATAACTCAAACCATGAAATAAAAGCTAATCAAAATCATGACTCCTATTATGCACTCCAATGGATTCAAATTATCAAAGGTGTATTGATATGCATTTGCATTAAATCTAATGGAAGATCAAATTCATCTTTTCAATAATAAACCATTATAACCATGCAAGTAAATGATAATCAAGATTTATATTTAATGGAATTCAATTGATTCAAACTATCAAAAGTTGGCATGCTTGTCACATGCAATATAATCTTTGGTGTAGACACAAAGGTTAATTCCATTTTTATTTGGTGCAAACAACTCTTTGCAAAGAAAGGAGAAGTGTTGTTAACAAAAAATGAAGTGATAGTCTCACCTATCAGGAAAAGCTAATCAAGATAAATGACTTATATATTTGATGCACTTTAATGCAGTTAGACTACCCAAGGTTTATTAAAGTGCTTGTCATATAGTTTATTTCATGATCATTTTATGTGAATAAGTTCTTGTAACAAGAGGATAAGCCTTGCTAGTGAGAAATGAAGTGTAAGTTTCATCTTTCAAACAATCAACTATTCAAACCATGTAAGAAAAGCTAATCAAGATAAATAACTCATGTGATGTACTCCAATGAACTCAAAATATCAAAGATGAATTAACATGCTTGTTGTATTAAATGTAACAATTATAGGAGTTAATTTCATATTCAATTTTTCTGAATGAGTCCTTTCAACTATATTATATGCTTGTTATAAAGAAAAGAAGTGATGGACGCATATTTTAGGCAATAAACCATTCTAACCATGTAAGAAAAGCTAATCAAGATAGCCTCTCCTTATAGGGCTAAAGCAACCAAAAATGTTGTAATTCGGTAAGAAATTATACTAATCTTTATTTTCAGTTGGTTGGAAATCAACTAAGCCATATGGAAGAAGAAATTGAAGCAATCTTTTTAAAGGAGGATTATGTCCTAAGACCTCTAGTTAAAGTAGAAGTAGAAAACAAAGTTTTATTTAAACTATTGTCTTTAAAGAAAAAATAGATTACAACTTGACTAGTATAAATCCTAAGAAGACAAAATTAATAGATGAAATAGTCAAAAGGTTAAAAAACCTTGGGTTGAAAGAAAAGGAAAAACCTATTAAAGAAGAAATTAAAGAATAAAGTGATGTTGAGGAATATATAAATATAATTCAAGAAATGTTCTTATTAGAACAAAACTTGATACAAAAGTATCCATCACCTTCTTACAAGAAGAAAACTATGAATATTAATAAGATGACTTTTAATAAGGTTCTTACTAACTTATATTATACTAAGACAACCCCAGTCAACCTCTTATTAGAGGAATGATCTAATTATAATTATGTTTAATTAGATGGTAGCAATATAGCAGAATGGAATCTAGATGGGATGACTAAACATCAAATTCTTATTCTACTTCATTATCTAATGATATTTGTAACTGCTGCAAAATTAAATGGTAATTTTAATGAAAAATTCATCACCAATGGGTTTACTAGACAGTTTAAAGGTGGTGGGATTTCTATCCAAAGAAGTGGAAGTTTAGATCTTTTCTCCAGTAAAAATAGAACAAGGAGTTCAACTCTTTAATTGGGTTAATACATTGATTTATATAATTACCAATCATTCTATTGGTATAACAACCTTATTAATTGATAAGATATACAAGCAACTTATTAATTTGAGATGCCCAAATCTATCTCATTTCAGGTGGTATAAGATGTATTTTTCTCTAAAGTTTTAATTAAAGAAAAAAGCCAAAGTATTTTCTAGGAAGAAAAACTTCTCACTAGGTTACCTACACTATTTGCGAAAAAAGTTAAAAATAAGGGGGTGATTGATTATGCATACTATAGTTATGAAGAATTGGCTACCGATGTAATAGCTAAAAGGGTTAAACTCTATAATGAAATTAAATTGCATAAATAGTTACAAAGAGTAAAGATCAATGTAAAAGAGTTTTAGGATACTTCTAAAATTAGATGGATTGTCCACCTATATATTATCATGAGAAAAATAAAAAAAAATGGTTATAAACTGTTAGCTCAAAAGAAAACCTTTTATTTAAAGGGAAAGAACGAAGAAAAAAAAAAGAAGAAACCTAATCTACAAAGAAACAAAAAAGTAATATGTTATTTAAGCTAAGAGAAAACAGTAATCTATCATTGAATCTTTGCATACTAAAGTAAAAAGTAAATAATTGCATGAAAAAAATTAATACTCCTATTATTTAAGTAAAAATGTAGGAAATACAACAAAAATTAGAGACATTAGCTTGTTTGGAAATTCCTACGGCTTTTTAAAGTAGAAAAAAACATGCAGTGACATTAGTCTCCTTGGAAATTCCTATGATTTTTTGGAATAGAAAAAAACATGGAGTACAATTGTTGTATGAAGCAACTTTTAATGAAAGTTAGATTCCAAACAAAGCCTGACCTATAGTTATAGGACCAAGGTATTTGGAAATAGTTAAAAAGAAATAAAAGATTTTTTGAAAAAGGGACTTATCAAAAAATGTGCTAATCCTTAGAGTTATCTTGCATTTTATGTAGAAAATGCAACAGAACTAGAAAGTGGAGTTCTAAGGTTAGTTATTAACTGTAACCCTTTAAATAAGATATTAAGATGGATTAGGTGTCCTATATCTAATAAAAAGGAATTGTTAAACATGCTTTAAGAAGTTTAAATATATTTAAAGTTTGATATGAAATCTGGTTATTGGCAAATTCAAATTTAGAAAAAAGATAAGTATAAGACTATATTTACAATTCCATTTAGACCTTATGAATCAAATGTAATGTCATTCAGATTAAAGAATTCACCTCTTGAATTTTAGAAAATTATAAATGAAATATGTAATGCTTATTCAGTATTCATAATTGTTTATATTAATGTTGTATTACTACTTTTTAATACTATCAAACAACATTTTAAACATTTAAAGTTTTTCCTAAAGGTTATGGAAAAGGCTAGTTTAGCAACATTTGCTAAGAAAATAAAGTT
>JAHOYR010000008.1:5072526-5083017 GCA_023213295.1 Bruguiera hainesii
TGGGATTCAATGGACTTAAATTATCAAAGGTGTATTAATGTACATGTCACATTAAATATAATGTTTAGAGTGGATACAAAAGTTAATTTCATGATTATTTTGTACTAAATTCATGTTCATTCTACGTGAATGGCTCCTTGATATAAAAGGAAAAGTTTTGGCAACAAGAAATGAAGGGACAATCTCATGTTTTAGGCATTATCATTCAAATGATGTAAAAAGGTATAATCAACATCAATGACTCCTATGTTTGATGAATGCCACTATGAATCTAATGTTTGGTGGATACACAAAATTGAATTTCATGATCATTTTGTGTGAATTACTCTTACAATGAAAGGGGAAGCTTTATTAGCAAGAAATGAAGTAGTGGACTCATCTTTCAGCAAATGAACCATTTATATCGTGCAATAAAAGATAATTAAGATGTACAAATCATATGTTTGATGGGATTCAATGGACTAAAATTACCAAAAGGTGCATTAATGTGCATGTCGCAATAAATATAGTGTTTAAAGTGGATACCAAGTTAATTTCATGATTATTTTATCCTAAATTCATGATCATTATATATGAATGGCTCCTTGAAATAAAAGGAGAAGTCTTGTCAGCAAGAAATAAAGGGACAATCTTATCTTTTAGGCATTACCATTCAAATGATGTAGAAAAGTATAATCAAAATCAATGAATCCCATGTTTGATGAACGTCAATGGATTCAGACAACCAAAGGTGTATTGACGTGCTTGTCACAAGGAATATAATGTTTGATGTACACACAAATGTGAATTTCATGATCATTTTGGGGAAATGAGTCCTTGAAATGAAAGGAGAAGCCCTATTAACTTGAAATGAAGTGGCAGCCTCATCTTCTACCTATTGAACAATTCAAACCATTGATGGAAAGCTAATTAAGACCAATGGCTCATATGTTTGATGAATTTCCATGGATTTCAAACTAATAAAGGTGTATTTATGTGTTTGTTGTGATAAATATAAAGTTTGGTGTAGCAAAAAAAAAAGTTAATTTCATCATCATTTTATGTGAATGAGTTCTTACAACTGAAGGAGAAGCCTTATTTATAAGAAATGAATTGACCTATATGTGTAGGCACAACATCACATGAAACTTCATTATGGTAGCTCTAGATAGAAAATGACATTAACACTTACTTATTTACCTAGACTTTATCACCCTCATTGAACCATTAAAGCATATTTGTCCTAAGATGCTTCATAGTATGTAAATTCAACTTTTCAACCATACTATGCTCACCACATCAATGTAACTACCACTATCAATGATCATATTACATATCTTATCTTTGATGAAGCACCTCATCTCAAAGATATTAAGGGCTTTTTACTCATTTAGAAGTTCCTTACAAAAATTCACGAGATAGGAAATCAAATAAAGAATTGGAAATTCCTTTAATAAACTTGATATAAATGTCAAAAACAGATAAAATTCCTATATGTGTTTAGTGTAAGCACAAAAATTTAATTTCATGGTCATTTCATACTAATAACTCTTACAACAAAAAGAGAAGCCTTATTAGAAAAAAACTATAGGGATGGTCTCATCTTAATCAAGATGAATATAACATTTGATTGATTTTAGTGGATTTAAACTATCAAAAGTGTATCAACATGCTAGTCACTATGAATCTAATGTTTGGTGTAGATACAAAATTTAATTTCATGATCAAACATTAATTTCATTGTGACATCCACATCAATAAAACTTAGCAAAAACAATTTAAGTTATAGCAAACAATTATAACTAAACACAAAGAGATACGCTCTAGGAATCTGATTTCACCATACACATCAATTTTATGTCTTTGACAATCATCAATTCAATTTTAGGGTTTGTTCTCTCTTAGTGTGATCATTCCATTGGCATTCAGCTATAATCAAGTGTTCCTAATCATTAAACTACCTTGGCATCTAGCTCATTTAATGACTAAAATCACGTTAAACCCATAAGAATGATAAAAACTAAAATCCTATCTTAGCATAGTGTTTGCATCCATAAGAATTAATTCATTCAAGAGTGTACACATAACATGTGGATATGGTGTTTCCCTTAGGTGTGTCTCATATTCACTAAGTTAATATTGAATATAGATAATAGATGTTACAAACTCAATATGGAATTAGGCACAATGAATGAAACAAAAATATCAAACTGATTTAGAATTCAGGCACAGGACAAACAAATTTTGTCTAGGTTACTTCAAATTCCTAGCTATGCATTTAGTTCATAAATATCATGGAAAAACACATGAAACACACATCATGACAGAAAAATTAATTTCAAAGGAATCTCTCTTTTCCAGCCTGGTTTCACACCCTTCAGCCTCCATTTCTACCACATTGTGCTCCTCATTGGTTAGAAATGAAGTGATGAACTTATCTTTCTAGAAATGAACCATGCTACTCATGAAAGAAAAGCTAATCAAGAAAATTGACTCCTTTGTTTGATATAATTCAACAGATTTAGACTACCACAGATGTATTGATGTGCACATTGTATTAAAATTATCATTCCTTGTAGACACTGATGCTAATTACATTGTCATTTTGTGTGAATAATTCCTTACAACAAAAGGAGAAGCCATATTCCCAAGGAATCAAATGCCGGTGTTACGTTTGAAGCAAAAACAATTCTCTCTTGGTAAAACAAACTAATTAAGAACAAAGGGATAAATTTTCCTTGATTGACTTTTCTTACATGAAAAGAACTATTTATTGCGTTTATGACAACTTTATAACCTTTTTTCAATCTAATAAGGATTATCTTTTTATTCTAAGGAGTCATTCATAAAAGGAATCATGAATAAAACTTATATGTCTACCCAAATCTCACATTTCATTGCGAGATGCATGTTATTATGTCATGGGTGCTCCAAGTCTATTAAACTCCATCAAATAAAGGAGTCATTGTTCTTGATTAGCTTTCTTTGTCAAAAGAGAATAAAAAAAGTTAGATAGTTATTTTACTCTCCTCAAAATACTATAAAAAGAAAATGATTTTTATAGCCTTTAATGAAAAGGAACAAGAATTACGGTGTAAATGCCATAAATGATATATTGCTAAAATGGGAGTAGTGGACACCTTCACATATTTGGAAAAGGTTTGAAAATTTAAGAAAAACCTTTTCCAAACTTTTCTAACCTAGAGGAGTGTATAGTCCTTGAAAAACCATATCAGGAATACACCACCAAAAATGGAAAAAGGGTTATTAGTATTTACCTCATACCTTAAATTTGAGTATGAAAGTAGAAGATAGTGAGGTTATAGCTTGACCATAGAAAGTAGAGCCATCTACTGTTGTTGTTATACAGCAAGGAAATTATAGCGCTGTCATAAATGCAATAAGTCATTCTATTCATGTTAGAAAAACTAATCAAGGAAAATTTATCTCTTGGTTCTTGATTAGTTTGCTTTACCAAGAGAGAAATGTTTTTGCTAGAAACTTGGCACCAGCACTTGATTCCTTGGGAATATACCTTCTCCTTTTCTTGTAAGCAATTATTCACACAAAATGAGCATGCAATTAGCATCAATGTCTACACATAATGATAATTTTAATACTATGTGCACATCAATACATCTTTGGTACTCTAAATCCATTGAATTATATCAAACAAAAGTGTCATTTTTCTTGATTAGCTTTTCTTGCATGAATAGCATGGTTCATTTGTAGAACGATGAGGTTGTCACTTAATTTCTAACTAACAAGGCTTATCCTTTTGTTCCAATAAGTCATTTGCCTAAAAGAATCATGAACTTTATATAAATGTCTACACCAATCATATATAATCCATTGTGAGAGTTGGATGTTATGAAAAAGGGAAGCAAAATGTGGCAGAAGTGGAGGTTAAAGGGTGTGAAGCTGGGCTGGAAAAGAGAGGTTCTTTTGAAATTAATTTTTCTGCCATGTGTATTTCATGTGTTTGGCCATGATGTTTATGAACTAAATGCATTTCTAGGAAGTTGATGTGACCTATACAAAATTTCTTTATCTTGTGCTTGTGTTCTAAATTATTTCAATATTTTAGTTTCATTCTTTGTGCCTAATTCCATATTGAGTTTTGTATCATCTATATTATCTATATTCAATATGAACTTAGTGGATTATACAAGACACAACTAAAGAAGACACCATATTCACATATTATGTGTACACTCTTGAATGAATTAATTCTTATTGATGCAAATGCCAATGTAAGATAGGATATTGGTTTTTATCATTCTTGTGGGTTTAACGAGGTTTTAGTCATTAAATGAGCCAGATGCTAAGGTAGTTTAATGATTAGGAACACTTGATTATAGCCAGACACCAATGAAATGATCGTACTAAGAGAGAACAAACCATAAAATTGAATTGATGATTGTCAAAGACATAGAATTGATGTGCATAATGAAATTGGATTCCTAATGTCTATCTCTTTGTGTGTAGTTATAATTGTTTGCTATAGCTTAAATTGTTTTTTGCTATCTGAATTTGTATTGATGTGCATGTCACAATGAAATTAATATTTGGTGTCAGATGGATGTTAATTGCATGATTATTTTGGGTAAATAATTCCTTGCATAGATAAGTGAGATATCATCACCAAGGAGTTGGGTGATGGTTTCACATTCAAGCAAAAATGATTATCTTTCAACAAAGAAAGCTAATCAAGAACAATGGCTCTTTTATTTGATGGAGTTTAATAGATTTGGACCACCTATGACATAATAACGTGTACCTCACAATGAAATGCAAGATCTGTGTAGACATATAAGTTTTGTTCAAGATTCTTTTTATGAATGACTCCCTAGAATCAAACAAAATGATCATGCAATTAAAATCCATGTCTAGACTAAACATTGATTTCATTGTGACATGCACGTTAATACACATTAGGCTATCTGAATCCATTGAATTACATCAAACAAAGGAGTCATTTTTCCTAATTATCCTTTCCTACCTGGATAGAATGGTTCATTGCCTAAAATATGATGTCATCACTTCATTTCTTGCTAACAAGGATTATCCTTTCCTTTTGAGGAGTCATTCATATAGAGTAATCATGTACTTAACTTAAATGTCCTCATCAAACAACTATTAAATTATGAGATGCACATTATTCTTTATTAGGTAGTCCAAACTTATTGAAGTAAATTGAATAATAGAGTTATTACTCTTGATTAGCTTTCTTTATTGAGAGAGAATCGTCACTTCATTTCTAGTTAATAAGACTTATCCTTTCGTTCCAAGGAGTCATTCACACAAAAGAATCATGAACTTAACTTAAATGTCTACACCAAACATGTATTAAATTATGAGATGCATATTATTATTTCTTGTGTAGTCCAATTCACTGATGTCAATCGAATAATGGGGTTATTGCTCTTGATTTGCTTTCTTGCTCAAAAGAAAATCATTTCTGCTTGAAACTTGACATCATCTCCTAATTCCATGGTAATAAAGATTCTCCTTTTATTGCAAGGAACGATTCAAACAAAATGATCAATTAACATCCATTTCTAAATTGAACATTGATTTCACATAAAATGATCTTTAAAATAACTTTTATGCCCACAAGAAATATCATATTCATTGTGACATGCACATATGTACACTATGGAAACTAAGAATCCATTGAATTTCACCAAACAAAAGAGTCTTTAATAATGATTAGGTTTTTCTTACAAGTATTTTTGGTTCAATTCCTAAATAATGAGACCACCTTTTCATTTCTTCCAACACAAGGATCCACCTTTCATTGCAAAAACTCATTCACGCAAAGTGATCTTGCAAATAACTTTAGTGCCTATAACAAATATTATATTCATCACAATACGAATGCATTGAATTCCATCAAACAAAGGAGTCTTTAATAATGATTAGCTTTTCTTACAAGTATTTGTGGTTCAATTCCTAAATGATGAGACTGTCTCTTGTTTTCTTCCTAACAAGGATCAACCTTTCATTAGAAGAATTCATTCACACCAAATAATCTTAAAAATAACTTTTATACCCACAACAAATTTTATACCCATTGCAACAAACATGTATTTACACCCTTAGTATTAGGAATCCATTGAAGTCCATTAGATACAGAAGACTTTGATAATGATTTGCTTTTATTACAAATATTTTTGGTTCAATTACTAAATAATGTAACTGTGTTCATTTCTTCCTAACAAGGCTCCTCTTGTATTACAAGGACAAATTGATACAAAATGATCTTGAAATTAACTTTTGTGTCTCTAACAAATATTATATTCATTGCAACAAGCACATCCATAGACATTTGGTAGTATGAATCCATTGAATTCCATCAAACAATAGAGTCATTGGTCATTATTAGCCCCACCTCCACCTTTCCTTGGAAGAACTCGTTCAAACAAAATGATCCTAAAAGTGACTTGTGTGCCCACAACAAATATTATATTTATTGTAACATGTACATTTGTAAGCCTTCGATACTCTAAATCCATTCAACCCCATCAAACAAAAAAGTTTTTGATAATCATTAGCTCTTCTAACAAGTATTTTTAGTTCAATTACAGAATAATGAGATTGTCTCTTCATTTCTTCTTAACAAGACTCCTCCTTTCATTGCAAGGTCTCATCCACACAAAATGATCTTAAAATTAATTTTTTTGTCTACCATAAACAACGTATTCATTGTAATAAGTACATTTATAAACCCTTGGCACTCTTAATCCATTGAATTTCATCAAACAAATGAGCTAATTCAATCAAATTCTTAGAGCCATGCATCCAGCAGGAAACTAATGATGATTTTACATTCAGTTGACTCCTTGTTCTTCATTTTTTAGACTTTGCGATAAATCTAACTCATTAATTTTATTATTTTGTTACTTTAACTCTTCATAATCACTTAACATAGGCTGATTTAGCATACTTTTACAATTAATAAATCCTTGGCTTGCATTAAGAAATACTTTGTTGCCCTTTAAGCTTTAATTAGCTTCTTCCTTGGCCTAAATGTCTTTAATCAACTTGTTAGGTGCCTCTTTCATCCTCTTAGCTCTCAAACTTGTCATTGGACCTTCTTGAATGCCTAAGGGATCCTTAAAAGCCCTCCATGCTTTGACACCTTCATGAATCTCATCATTCCCCTCTTTTGAAAAGGATTCATCCTCAAATCATCACTTGTTTCAAAAGGAGAAGATTAGCAACATTAAATATTGCACTCACATTGTACTCACCTAGAAGGTCTAACTTATAAGTATTATCATTAATTCATGCTATCACTTGAAATGGACCATCCCTTCTATGCTGTAAGTTTGAATGCCTCAGAGCTAGAACCTTTCCTTGAGCATATGCACCCAAACCCAATCACCAGGTTCAAACACCACCTTCTTTTGCCCTTTCTTAGCATAGGATGCATATTTCTCACTTCATCGTGCAATTTGTTGCCACACCTTTTTATGCAACTTCTTCACCATTTCTTCTTGTGTTCACCATTTAAGCTAGCATACTTCTCAATGGGTAAAGGCATCAAATCCAAAGGGGTCCAAAGATTAAAGCCATACATAGTTTCAAATAGAGAGTAATTACTAGTAGAATGGACACTTATATTATATGCAAACTCTACAAGCAGCAAATAATCTTCCCATATTTTCAAATTCATGCAAATAATTGTATTCAGAAAAGTAAAAATGTTCAATTAACTACCTCAATTTGCTCATCTGTTTATGGATGTAGGTAATTGAGAACAATAGTTTAGTACCTAATTTACCCCATAAAGTTTTCTTGAAGTAGTTCAAGAACTTTGCATCCTAGTTTGAAATAATACTTCAAGGCATTCCATGCAAGTGTATTATATTTTAGGAGTTTGTTATAAAATAGAAATTTACAATAAAATAGGAGTGTTTTTATAATTTAAGAGTATGTCATTATAACTACTTTTAGGGTTTTAGAGTTGTTATTTTAGCTTATAAATAGGTTTGATTTCACTGTTAGAGAGCAGATGACTATGTGAATTGAAAATTGAAATTTTCTCCTTAAGTTCTTTTATGAACTAAAGAACTTTTTTAGAACTAAGTCTTCTTATGAAATTCAACCCAACCTATCACTCTTAAATTTGTTACTTTTATAGAGAGTGACATCCATATCCTTGTTTATACCTTAGGTTCATGTTCCTCTAAACATTGAGTCTATGGTTGATGGGAACCTTAGAGATGATGGGTGGAAGGCCTCAACGGATACAAAAGGTCCATTGCACATTCCAAAAGGCCCAATAACATGAGCTAGAGCCAAAAAGATGAAAGAGGCACTAAATGGGCTAAATGAGGACATTCAGGCCAACCAAGCTTCGAATGGTGTGAATTCAAGCTTGAAGGAGAGTCCAAGCCTTATTAATATAATTAGAGTACCTAATGGGTTAGGACTAAGTAATAGCATTAACTCTTAATTAGGAGTTTATTGTCTATATAAGAATTTGTCCCTAGATAAGAATTCCTCCTAAATAAGAATTTTTCTTAAGTAGGAATTTGTGCCTCTTTAGGATTGCTATCTTAGCCTATAAATAGGCACCTCTTGTAAGCTCTGGAACATTAGACAATTTTGAGTTAGCCACATTGCTTGCATCATTAGATTTATGGCATAGAATGAAGTGTGCCATCTTTGAAAATCTATCAACAACAACAAATACAGAATCCCTACCCCCTTTTGATCGCGACAACCTTAGTACAAAGTCCATAGATAAATCAACCCAGGGATGCCTAGGTATAGGTAAGGGGGTATATAAGCCATGAGGTAAAACTCTAGATTTAGCCTATTTACATGCAATGCATTTCTCACATATCCTCTCAACATCTCATTTCATTTTCTCACATATCCTCTCAACATCTCGTTTCATGCATGGCCAAAAGAAATGTTCATTTAGGACATCTAGGGTTTTCATAACTCTAAAATGACCCATTAGACCACCCTTATGAGCTTCTCTTACAACCAGTTCCCTCAAAGACTCATAGGCATGCATAAATGATTTTCCCTAAATAAGAAGCCCTCATGCCTATAAAACTTCTCAAAGGTTGACTTCTCACGTGCTCCATACACATTAGTAAAGTGAGGATCATTCACATATAAATCTTTAATATGTTTAAATCCTAATAAGTTTGCAATAAGTGTAGAGATAAGGGTATACCTGCAAGATAATGCATCAATTACCACATTTTCCTTACCTTATTTATATATTGATGATGTAGGGAAAGGTCTCAATGAATTCAATCCACTTACAATGTCTTTTGTTCAACTTTTCTTATCCCTTCAAGTGCTTTAAGGATTCATGGCCAGTATGGATGAAAAACTCCTTGGGCCAAAGGTAATGTTGCCATGTCTCTAAAGCTCGTACCAACGCATACATCTCTTTATCATAAGTAGGACAATTAAGGCTTGCTCCACTTAGCTTTTCACTAAAGTAAACAATTAGGCACCTTTCTTGCATCAAAACAGCTCCAATGCCAATACCTGAAGCATCGCACTTAATCTCAAAAGCTTTTGCAAAGTCTTGTAAAGCAAGTAAAGGTGCAGAACTTAATTTTTCCTTGATGCAATTAAAAGCCTTGTCTTGGTCACTACCCCACCTAAAACTCATGTTCTTTTTGATAAGCTCAGTGAGTGGTGTAACAAGGGTGCTAAAGTCCCTAACGAAGTGTGTATAGAAACTAGCTAGACCATGAAAACTACACACATCACTAATTGACTTAGGAGTAGGCCAATCTTGGATAGCCCTAAATTGTTCCTCGTTAACCTTAATACCTTTAGCACTCACAACATAGCCAAGAATTGTGATCTAATTGGTACAAAAGGAACATTTCTTGAAGTCAGCATACAATTTTTTAGAACGTAAAACAATTAAAATAGAACATAAATGATCAAGATGCTCTTTTAGGTTTTTGCTATAAACTAAAATATCATCAAAATACATAACTACAAATTTACCAATGAATGGACATAAAACATGATTTATTAATTGCATAAAAGTACTTGGTGTATTAGTGAGACCAAATGGCATAACAAGTCATTCATACAAACCATACTTAGTTTTGAAAGCTGTTTTCTAGTCATCTCCCTCTCTTACCCTAATCTGGTGATATCCACTTTTCAAATCAATCTTAGAAAAGTCACACAAACCATGCAATTCATCCAACATGTTATCTAACCTAGGTATGGGGTGACAATACTTTACAATGATTTTGTTGATCACTCAATAATCAACATATATCCTTTAAGTCTCATCTTTTTTAGATATAAGCAGGATAGGAATAGCATAAGGACTTATACTTTCCCTAACATATGCTTTTGAAATAAGCTCCTCAATCTGCCTTTAAAGTTCCTTTGTTTCCTTAGGATTACTCTTATATATTGGTCGGTTAAGGATGGATGCACTAGGGATGAAATCAATTTGATACTCAATTCCTCTCTTAGGTGGCAATCCACTTAGGACATTGTTAGGGA
>JAHOYR010000008.1:5095612-5107821 GCA_023213295.1 Bruguiera hainesii
TATTGCATTTGGTTTTTCTTAAGTAATATATTTTTAGACTAAAATTATATAAATTATTTCAAATAGCATTACCACTAAGGAGACAATTAAAAAAATTACAAAAGTTAAATTCAACTGATTAATAATAATGCATTTATCCCTATAAGACTTTATAATTCTTAAAATTGAAAAATTGCAATGTTTTGATTTTTACATTTATTGTAAATGTCATTGCATTTGAATGATGAGAAAAAACATAATGTTTTAAAATGTTAATTGAACAAAAATTCAAGTAATGGACTCAATTGTATAAAATAAACTTTAGTGGATAAATATTCTAAATAGCAATCCAAGCTTCAATGTTGGGCCAAGCGTATATCTCTAAAGGGGAATGGAAAAACTTCTCATTATAGCTCATTGCATTTGCTTTCTCTTAAGTGATATGTTTGTAGACTAAAATTATATAAATCATTTCAAATAGCACTATGGCAAAGGAGACAATTAAAAAAATTACAAAATTTTAATTCACTTGATTATTAACAATGCATTTATCCTTATAAGTCTTTAAAATTCTAAAGATTGCAAAAGTGCAATGTTTTGATTTTTAAATTTATTGTTAATGTCATTACATTTGAAAAGTGAGAAAAACATAATATTTGAATATGTTAATTGAACAAAAATATAGGTAATGGACTCAATTGTATAAATACACTTTAGTGTAGAAATATTATGAATAGCAATCCCAAGTTTCAATGTTGGGTCAAGCATATATCTCTAAAGGGTAGTGGTAAAATTTCTTATTAGAGTCCATTGCATTTGCTTTTTCTTATGTACTATGTTTGTAGACTAAAATTATATAAATCATTTCAAATTGCATTATGGCAAAGTAAAAAATTTTAAAAATTACAAAATTTAAATTCGATTGATTATTGATAATGCATTTGTCCCTATAGAACTTTAAAATTCTAAAAATTGAAAAAATGCAATGTTTTGATTTTTAAAGTTATTGTTAATGGCAATACATTTGAATGGTGAGAAAAGTGTAATGTTTGAATATGTTAATTGAACAAAAATACAAGTAATGGAAAAAAATTGTATAAAATACACTTTAGTAGATGAATATTATAAATAGCAATCCTAAGTTTCAATGTTAGGTCAAACATATTGTTCTTGAGGGGAGTGGGGAAACTTTTTATTAGAGTCTATTGCATTTGCTTTTGCTTAAGTAATATATTTTTAGACTAAAATTATATAAATCATTTCAAATAGCATTGTCGCAAAGGTGACAATTAAAATAATTACAAAATTTAAATTCAACTGATTATTAACAATGCATTTATCCCTATAGAATTTTAAAATTCTAAAAATTGAAAAAATGCAATGTTTTCATTTTTAAATTTATTATTAATGGCAATACATTTGAATGGGGAGAAAATGTAACATTTGAATATGTTAATTGAACAAAAATACAAGCAATGGATTCAATTGTATAAAATACACTTTAGTGGAAGAATATCATAAATAGCAACCCCAAGTTTCCATGTTGTGTCAAGTATTTTGGTTTTAAGGGGAGTGGGGAAACTTCTTATTAGAGTCCATTGCATTGGTATTTTCTGAAGTAGTATATTTTTAAACTAAAATTATATAAATCTTTTCAAATAGTATTGTTGCAAAGGAGACAATTACAAAAGTTACCAAAGTTAAATTTAATTCATTATTAACAATGTATTTATCCCTATAGGACTTTAAAATTCTAAAAATAGAAAAAGTGCAATCTTTTGATTTCTAAATTTATTGTAAATGCCATTGCATTTAGATGGTGAGAAAAATATAATATTGGATATGTTAGTTGAATAAAAATACAAGTAATGGACACAATTGTATAAAATACACTTTAGTGGATGAATATTATAAATAGCAATCTCAAGCATCAATGTTGCGTCAAGCATAGTGCTCTTGAGTAGAGTGCAGAAACTTGTTATATAAATCATTTCAAATAGCATTATCACTAAAGAGACAATTAAAAAAATTACGAAAGTTAAATTCAACTGATCAAAAATAATGCATTTATCCCTATAAGACTTTATAATTTTTAAAATTGCAAAATTGCAATGTTTTGATTTTTAATATATTGTAAATGTCATAACATTCGAATGGTGAGAAAAACATAATATTTGAATATGTTAATCGAACAAAAATTCAACTAATGGACTCAATTGTATAAAATACACTTTTATGGATGAATATTATAAATAGCAATCCCAAGTTGCAATGTTGGGTAAAACATATTGCTTTTAGGGGGTGGGGTAACTTCTTATTAGAATTCATTGTATTTGCTTTTTCTTAAGTTATATGTTTGTTGACTAAAATTATATAAATCATTTCAAATTGCATTGTGGCAAAGGAGACAATTAAAAACAATTCCAAAATTTAAAATCAACAGATTATGAACATTGCATTTATCCCTATAAGACTTTAAAATTCCAAAAGTTGAAAAAATGCAATGTTTTGATTTTTAAATTTATTGTTAATACCATTGCATTTTGAATGGTGAGAAAAACATAATATTTAAATATGTTAATTGAACACAAATACAAGTAATAGACTCAATTGTATAAAATAAACTTTTGTGGATGAAAATTATAAATAACAATCTCAAGTTTCAATGTTGTATCAAGCATATTGCTCTTAAGGAGAGTAGGGAACCTTTTTATTGGAGTCTATTGCATTGGCATTTTCTTAAGTAGTATATTTTTAGAATAAAATAACATAAATCATTTTAAATAGTATTGTTGCAAAATTGCAAAATTGCAATGTTTTGATTTTTAATATATTGTAAATGCCATAACATTTGAATGGTGAGAAAAATATAATATTTGAATATGTTAATTGAACAAAAATTCAACTAATGGACTCAATTGTATAAAATACACTTTTGTGGATAAATATTATAAATAGTAATCCCAAGCTGCAATGTTGGGTCAAGCATATTATTTTTGAGGGGTAAGGAAACTTCTCATTAAAATCCATTGCATTTGCTTTTTCTTAAGTTATATGTTTATTGACTAAAATTATATAAATCATTTCAAATCGCATTGTGGCAAAGGAGACAATTAAAAAAAATTCCAAAATTTAAAATCAATAGATTATTAACATTGCACTTATCCCTATAAGACTTTAAAGTTCCAAAAGTTGAAAAAATGGAATGTTTTGATTTTTAAATTTATTGTTAATACCATTGCATTTTGAATGGTGAGAAAAACATAATATTTCAATATGTTAATTGAATAAAAATACAAGTAATGAACTTAATTGTATAAAATAAACTTTTGTGGATGAATATTATAAATAGCAATCTCAAGTTTCAATGTTGTGTCAAGCATATTGCTCTTAAAGGGAGTAAAAAACCTTCTTATTAGAGTCCATTGCATTGACATTTTCTTAAGTAGTATATTTTTAGAATAAAATTACATAAATCATTTCAAATAGCATTGCCACAAAGGAGACAAGTAAAAAAATTACAAAATTTAAATTCAACTAATTATAAATAATGCATTTGTCCTTATAAGACGTTAAAATTTTAAAAATTGAAAAACTGCAATATTTTAATTTTTAAATTTATTATTAACGCCATTACATTTGAATTATGAGAAAAAACATAATATTTGATTATGTTAAGTGAACAAAAATTTAACTAATGGACTCAATTGTATAAAATACACTTTGGTGGGTGAAGATTAAAAAAACTAATCACAAGCTTTAATGTTGGGTTAAGCATATTGCACTTGATGGGAGTAGCGAAACTTCTTATTAGAGTCTATTGCATTTGCTTTTTGTTCAGTAATATGTTTGCAAACTAAAATTATATAAATCATTTCAAATTGCATTATGGCAAAGAAGACAATTTAAAAAAATTACAAAATTTAAATTCAACTCATTATTAACAATGCATTTGTCCCTATAAGACTTTAAATTCTAAAAATTAAAAAAATGCAATGTCTTGATTTTTAAATTTATTATTAATGGTATTACATTTGAATGCAAAGAAAAAACATAATATTTGAATATATTAATTCAACAAAAATACATGTAATGGACTTAATTATATAAAATACACTTTAGTGGATGAATATTATAAATATCAATCATAAGCTTCAATGTTGGGTCAAACATATTGCTCTTAAGGGGAGTGGGAAACTTCTTATTAGAGTCCATTTCATTTATTTTTTCTTAAGTAATATATATTTTAGACAAAAATTATATAAATCATTTCAAATTGGATTCTTGCAAAGGTGACGATTAAAAAAATTACAAAATTTAAATTCAACTGATTATTAACAATGCATTTATCCCGATAGGACTTCAAAATTCTTAAAATTGAAAAAGTGTGATGTTTTGATTTTTAAATTTATTGTTAATGTCATTGCATTATAATAGTGAGAAAAATATAATATTTGAATATGTTAATCGAACAAAATATAAGTAATGGACTTAATTATATAAAATAAACTTTTGTGGATTAATATTATAAATAACAATCCCAATCTTCAATACTTGGCCAAGCATATATCTCTAGAGAGAAGTGGGAAAACTTCTTTCTAGTGTTCATTGCATTTGGTTTTTCTTAAGCAATATGTTTGTAGACTAAAATTATATAAATCATTTCAAATTAAATTGTGGCAAAGAAGACAATTAAAAAAATTAGAAAATTTAAATTCAACTGATTATTAACAATGCATTTCTTCTTATAGGACTTCAAAATTCTAAAATTGAAAAGCTGCGATGTTTTGATTTTTAAATTTATTGTTAATGCTATTACATTTGAATGGTAAGAAAAACATAATATTTGAATATGTTAATTAAACAAAAAAACAAGTAATAGACTTAATTGTATAAAATACATTTTTATGGATTTATATTATAAATAACAATCCCAAGCATCAATATTAGGTGAAACATATTGCTATTGAGGCTAGTCAGGAAACCTCTTATTAGGCTCTATTGCATTTACTTTTTCTTCAGTAATATATTTTTAGACAAAAGTTATATAAATCATTTTAAATAGCATTATTGCAAAGAAGACAATTAAAAAAATTACAAAAGTTAAATTCAACTAATTATTAACAATACATTTATCCCTATAAGAAATTAAAATTCTAAAAATTTTAAAATTACAATCTTTTGAATTTTAAATTTATTGTTAATGTCATTACATTCCAATGGTGAAAAATACATAATATTTGAATATGTTAATTGATCAAAAATATAGGTAATGGACTCACTTGTATAAAATATACTTTAATGGATGAATATTATAAATAACAATCCCAAGAATTAATGTTTGGCCAAGCATATATCTTTAGAGGGAAGTGGGAAAACTTCTTTTTAGAGTCTATTGCATTTGGTTTTTCTTAAGTAATATGTTTGTAGACTAATATTATATAAATCATTTTAAATTGCATTGTGGCACAGAAGAAAATTAAAAAAATTATAAAATTTAAATTCAACTCATTATTAACAATGCATTTGTCCCTATAAGACTTTAAATTCTAAAAATTGAAAATATGCAATGTTTTGCCTTTTAAATTTATTGTTAATAACATCACATATGAATGTTGAGAAAAATATAATATTTGAAGATGTTGATTGAAAAAAAATACAAGTAACAGACTAAATTGTATAAAATACATTTTTGTAGATCTATATTATAAATAGCAATCCCAAGTATAAATGTTAGGTCAAGCTTATTACTCTTAAGGGGAGTGAGGGAATTTCTTATTAGAGTTCATTGCATTTGCTTTTTCTTAAGTAATATATTTTTAGGCAAAAATTATACAAATCATTTCAAATAGCATTGTTGTAAAGGAGACAATTAAAAAATTACAAAAGTTAAATTCAACTAATTATTAACAATGCATTTATCCCTATAAGAAATTAAAATTCTAAAAATTGAAAAATTTCAATGTTTTGAATTTTAAATTTATTGTCAATGCCATTACATTTCAATGGTGAGAAATACATAATATTTGAATATGTTAATTGATCAAAAATACAAGTAATAGGCTCAATTGTATAAAATACACTTTAGTGGATGAATTTTATAAATAGCAATCCCAAGCCTCAATGTTGGGTCAAGTATATTGCTCATGAGGGGAGTGGAGAAACTTTTTCTTAGTGTCCACTACATTTGCTTTTTCTTAAGTAATATATTTTTAGACTAAAATTATATAAATCATTTCAAATTGTATTGTGGCATAGAAGAAAATTAAAAAAATTACAAAATTTAAATTCAATTGATTATTAACAATGCATTTGCCCCTATAAGACTTTAAATTCTAAAAATTGAAAATATGCAATGTTTTGATTTTTAAATTTATTGTTAATGACATTACATATGAATGTTGAAAAAAATTTAATATTTGAAGATGTTGATTGGAAAAAAATACAAGTAAAGGACTCAATTGTATAAAATACATTTTTGTGGATTTATATTATAAATAACAATCCCAAGTATAAATGTTGGAACAATCTTATTACTCTTGAGGGGAGTGGGGAAACTTCTTATTATAGTTCATTGCATTTACTTTTTCTTAAGTAATATATTTTTAGACAAAAATTATATAAATCATTTCAAATAGCATTGTCGCAAAGGAGACAATTAAAAAAATTACAAAAGTTAAATTCAACTTATTATTAACATTACATTTATCCTTGTTGGACTTTAAAATTCTAAAAATTGAAAAAGTGCAATGTTTTGATTTTTAAATTTATTGTAAATGCCATTGCATTTGAATGGTCAGAAAAATATAATATTTGAATATGTTAATTAAACAAAAATACACGTAATGGACTTAATTGTATAAAATACATTTTTGTTATACATTTTTGTGGATCTATATTATAAATAGCAATCCCAAGTATTAATGTTGAGTCAAGCATATTGCTCTTGAGGGGAGTAGGGAAACTTCTTGTTAGAGTCAATTGCATTTGTTTTTTCTTAAATAATATATTTTTAGACTAAAATTATATAAATTATTTCAAATAGCATTATCACTAAGGAGACAATTAAAAAAATTACAAAAACTAAATTCAACTGATTAATAATAATGCATTTATCCCTATAAGAATTTAAAATTCTAAAAATTGAAAAATTGCAACGTTTTGAATTTTAAATTTATTGTTAATGGCATTACATTTGAATGGTGAGAAAAACCTAATATTTTATTATGTTAATTGAACAAAAATGCAAGTAATGGATGCAATTATATAAAATAAACCATAATGGATGAATATTAAAAATGTAATCCCAAGCTTCAATGTTGCATCAAGCTTATTGCTCTTTAGGGGTAGGGAAACTTCTTATTAAAATCCATTGCATTTGCCTTTTCTTAAGTAATATGTTTGCAGACTAAAATTATTTAAGTTATTTCAAAATGTAGTGTGGCAAAAGAGACAATTAAAAAAATTACAAAAGTTAAATTAACTGATTATTAACATTGTATTTACACTATAGGACTTTAAAATTCTAAGAATTGAAAAAGTGCAATGTTTTGATGTTTAGATTTATTGTAAATGCCATTGCATTTGAATTGTGAGAAAAATATAATATTTGAATATGGCAATTGAACAAAAATTCAAGTATTGGACTTTGTTGTATAAAATACACTTTAATGGATGAATATCATATATAACAATCTCAAGCTTTAATGCTTGAGCAAGCATATATCTTTAGAGGAAAGTGGGAAAAGTTCTTATTAGAGTTCATGGCATTTGCTTTTTCTTAAGTAATATGTTTGTAGACTAAAGTTATATAAATCTTTTCAAAATTGCATTGTGGTAAAGTAGACAATTAAAATAATTACAAAATTTAAATTCAACTAATTATTAATAATGCATTTGTCCCTATAAGACTCTAAAATCTAAAAATTGAAAAAATGCAATGTTTTGATTTTTAAATTTATTGTTAATGGCGTTACATTTGAATGCTGAGAAAAACGTAATATTTGAATATGTTAATTCAACAAAAATATATGTAATGGACTGAATTGTATAAAATACACTTTAGTGGATGAATATTATAAATAGCAATCCCAAGCTTCAATGTTGGGTCAAGCATATTGCTTTTGAGGGAAGTGGGTAAACTTCTTATGAGTCCATTTCATTTGGTTTTTCTTAAATAATATATTTTTAGATAAAAATTATATAGATCATTTCAAATAGCATTGTCACAAAAGTGACAATTAAAAAAAATTACAAAAGTTAAATTTAACTAATTATTAACAATACTTTTATCCCTATAAAATTGAAAAATTGCAATGTTTTGAATTTTAAATTTATTATTATTGCCATTACATTTGAATGGTGAGAAAAATATAATATTTGAATATGTTAATTGATCAAAAATACTAGTAATGGACTTAATTGTATGTAATAAACTTTAATGGATAAATATTAAAAATAACAATATCAAATTTCAATGTTGAGTCAAGCATATATCACGAGAGGGTAGTGGCAAAACTTCTTGTTAGAGTTCCTTGCTTTTACTTTTTCTTAAGTAATATATTTTTAAACTAAAATTATATAAGTCATTTCGAATGGGATTGTCGTAAAGGAGACTATTAAAAAAATTGCAAAATTTAAATTCAACTGATTATTAATAATGCATTTGTCCCTATAAGATTTTAAATTTGAAAAATTGAAAAAATTCAATGTTTGGATTTTTTAAATTTATTGTTAATAGCATTACATTTGATTGCTGAGAAAAATATACTATTTGAATATGTTAATTGAACAAAAATACATATAATGGACTCAATTGTATAAAATAAATTTTAGTGGATGAATATTACAAATAGCAATTCCAAACTTCAATGTTGGGTCAAACATATTGCTCTTGAGAGGAGTGGGGAAACTTCTTATTATAGTCCATTTCATTTGTTTTTTTTCTTAAGTAATCTATTTTTAGACAAAAATTATATAGATCATTTAAAATAGCATTGTCAGAAAGGAGACAATTAAAAAAATTATAAAAGTTAAATTCAACTAATTATTAACAATGCTTTTATCCCTATAAAAATTTAAAATTATAAAAATTGAAAAATTGTAATGTTTTGAATTTTAAATTTATTTTTAATTCCATTACATTTGAATGGTGAGAAAAATATAATATTTGAATATGTTAATTGAATAAAAATACAAGTAATAGACTCAATAATATGTAATAAACTTTAGTGGATGAATATTAAAAATAGCAATCCCTAGTTTCAATGTTGGGTCGAGCATATATCCTTAGAGGGCAGTGACAAAACTTCTTATTAGAGTTCTTTCCATTTGCTTTTTCTTATGTAATATATTTTTAGACTAAAATTATATAAATCATTTCAAATAGGATTGTCACAAATGAGGCAATTAAAAAAATTACAAAATTTAAATTCAACTAATTATTCACAATGCATTTGTCCCTATAAGAGCTTGAAATTCAAAAGATTGAGAAAATGCAATGTTTTGATTTTTAAATTTATTGTTAATGTCATTACATTTAAATGGTGACAAAAATGTAATATTTGAACATGTTTGTTAAACAAAAATACATCTAATGGACTCAATTGTTTAAAATACACCTTATTAGATGAATATTATAAATAGAAATCTAAAGCCTCAATGTTGAGTCAAGCATATCGATTTTGAGGGGTGTGGGGAAATTTCTCATTAGAGTCTATTGCATTTGTTTTTTCTTAAGTAATATGTTAGTAGACTAAAATTATACAAATCATTTCAAGTTGCAGTATGGCAAATGAGACAATTAAAAAAATTAAAAAAGTTAAATTAACTGATTATGAACATTCCATTTATCCTATAGGACTTTAAAATTCTAAAAATTGAAAAAGTGCAATGTTTTGATTTTTTAAATTTATTGTAAATGCCATTGCATTTGAATTGTGAGAAAAATATAATATTTAAATATGGAAATTGAACAAAAACTCAAGTAATGGACTCAATTGTATAAAATACACTTTAATAGATGAATATTATAGATAACAATCCCAAGCTTCAATGCTTGGCCAAGCATATCTCTTTAGAAGGAAGTGAGAAAGCTTCTTGTTAGAGTCCATTAGATTTGAAAGGTCAGAAAAACATAATATTTGAATATGTTAATTGAACAAAAATACAAGTAATGGACTCAATAGTATAAAATACACTTTTAAGGATGAAAATTATAAATAGCAATCCCAAGTTTCAATGCTGGGTCAATCATATTGGTCTTGAAGGGAGTGGGGATACTTCTTATTAGAGTCCATTGCATTTGCTTTTTCTTATGTAATATGTTTGTAGAACTAAATTATATAAATCATTTCAAATTGCATTGTGGCAAAGGAAACAATTAAAAAAATTACAAAATTTAAATTCAATTAATTATTAACAACGTATTCATCCCTATAAGACTTTAAAATTTTAAAAATTAAAAAAGTGTGATGTTTTGATTTTTAAATTTATTGTTAATGTCATTGTATTTGAATGGTGAGAAAAACATAACATTTGAATATGTTAATTGAACAAAAATACAAGTAAAGGACTTAATAGTATAAAATACACTTTTATGGATGAATATTATAAATAGCAATCCCAAGTTGCAATGTTGGGTAAAACATATTGCTTTTGGGGGGGTGGGGTAACTTTTTATTAGAGTCCATTGTATTTGCTTTTTCTTAAGTAATATGTTTGTAGACTAAAATTATATAAATTATTTCAAATTGCATTGTGGCAAAGGAGACAATGAAAAAAGTTAGAAAATTTAAATTCAACTAATTTTTAACAATGCATTTATCCTTATAAGAATTTAAAATTTTAAAAATTGAAAGATTGCAATTTTTTGATTTTTACATTTTTTGTTAATGGCATTACATTTGAATAGTGATAAAAGTATAATATTTGAATATGTTAATTGAACAAATATACATGCAACAGACTCAATTGTATAAAATACATTTTAGTGAATGAATATTATAAATATAAATCCCAAGTTTCAATGTTGGGTGAAGCATATTGCTCTTGAGGGGAGTGGGCAAACTTCTTATTAAAGTCCATTGTATTTACTTTTTCTTAAGCAATATGTTTGTAGACTAAAATTATATAAACCACTTTAAATTGCGGTGTGGTAAAGGAGACATTTAAGCAAATTACAAAATTTAAATTAATTGATTATTAACATTGCATTTACCCAATAGGACTTTAAAATTCTAAAAATTGAAAAAGTGCAATGTATGGATTTTTAAATTTATTTTAAATTCCATTGCATTCGAATTGTGAAAGAATGTATAAAATGCACTTTAGTAGATGAATATTATAAATAAGAATCCCAAGTATCAATGCTTGGCCAAGCATATATCTCTAGAAGGAAGTGTGAAAACTTCTTGTCAGAGTCTATTGCATTTGCTTTTTCCTAAGTAAGATGTTTGCAGACTAAAATTATATAAACCACTTCAAATTGCAGTATGGCAAAGGAACCATTTAAGAAAATTACAAAATTTAAATTCTACTAATTATTAACAATGCATTTGTCCCTATAAGACCTTAAAATTCAAAACATTGAAAAAATGCAATGTTTTGATTTTTTAAATTTATTGTTAATGGCATTACATTTTAATGGTGACAAAAATGTAATATTTGAATATGTTAATTGAACAAAATTACATGTAATGGACTCAATTGTATAAAATACACTTTAGTGGATGAATATTATCAATAACAATTCTAAACTTCAATGTTGGGTTAAGCATATTGCTTTTAAAAGGAGTGGAGAAATTTCTTATTAGAATCCATTGCATTCGCTTTTTCTTATGTAATATGCTTGTAGACTAAAATTATATAAATCATTTCAAATTACATTGTGGCAAAGGAGACAATTAAAAAAATTAGAAAATTTAAATTCAACTAATTATTATCAATGCATTTATCCCTATAAGAATTTAGAATTCTAAAAATTGAAAAATTGCAATGTTTTGATTTTTCAATTTATTGTAAATGTCATTGTATTTGAATTGTGAAAAAAACATAATATTTGAATATGGCAATTGAACAAAAATTCAAGTAATGGACTCAATTGTATAAAATGCACTTTAGTGGATGAATATTATAAATAATAATCTCAAACATCAATGCTTGGCGAAGCATATATCTCCAGAGGGAAGTGGAAAACTTCTTATTAGAGTCCATTGCATTTGTTTTTCTTA
>JAHOYR010000008.1:5107831-5135827 GCA_023213295.1 Bruguiera hainesii
AAATTTAAATTCAACTAATTATTAACAATGCATTTATCCCTACAAGACCTCAAATTCTAAAAATTGAAAAAATGCAATGTTTTGATTTTTAAATTTGTTGTTAATGACATTACATTTGAATGCTGAGAAAAACGTAATATTTGAATATGTTAATTGAACAAAAATACATGTAATGGACTCAATTATATAAAATACATTTTTGTGGATGAATATTATAAATAACAACCTAAAAATAAAAAAAATATTATAAATATGAATATTATAAATACCTTTGCATTGTGGCAAAGGAGACAATAAAAAAAATTACAAAATTTAAATTCAACTGATTATTAACAATGCATTTATCCCTATAGGACTTTAAAATTCTAAAAATTGAAAAAGTGCAATGCTTGGATTTTTAAATTTATTGTCAATGCAATGACATTTAAATGGTGAGAAAAACGTAATATTTGAATATTTTAATTGAACAAAAATACATGTAATGGACTCAATTGTATAAAATACACTTTTGTGGATGAAAATTATAAATAACAATCCTAACCTTCAATGTTGGGTCAAGGATATTGGTCTTGAGGGGACTGGGGAAACTTCTTATGATAGTCCATTGCATTTACTTTTTCTTAAGTAATATTTTTGTAGACTAAAATTATATAAATCATTTCAAATTGGATTATGATAAAGGAGACAATAAAAAAAAATTACAAAATTTTAATTCAAGTGATTATTAACAATGTATTTATCCTTATCATAATTTAAAATTCTAAAAATTAAAAAAGTGCAATGCTTGGATTTTTAAATTTATTGTTAATGCAATGACATTTGAATGGTGAGACAACATAATATTTGAATATGTTAATTGAACAAAAATACATGTAATGGACTCAATCGTATAAAATACACCTTAGTGGATAAGTAGCAAATCCAAGTTTTAATGTTGGGTAACATATATCTCAAGAGCGTAATGGCAAATCTTCTCATTGGAGTTCATTGCATTTGCTTTTTCTTAAGTAATATGTTTGTAGAAAAGAATTATATAAATCATTTCAAATGGAATTATGACAAAGGATACAATTGAAAAAATTACAAAATTTAAATTCAATTGATGATTAACAATACATTTGTCCCTATAAGACTTTAAAATTCTAAAAATCGAAAAATTACAATGTTTTCATTTTTAAATTTGTTGTTAATGGCAATACGTTTGAATGGTGAGAAAAATGACATATTTTAATATGTTAATTGATAAAAAATACAAGTAATGGACTTAATTGTATAAAATACACTTTAGTGGATGAATTTTATAAATAGCAATCCTAAACTTCAATGTTGGGTCAATCATATTGCTCTTGTGGCGAGTGGGTAAACTTCTTTTTATAGTCCATTGCATTTGCTTTTTCTTAAGCAATATGTTTGTAGAATAAAATTATACAAACCATTTCAAATTGCAGAGTGGAAAAAGAGACATTTAAATAAATTACAAAATTTAAATTAAGTAATTATTAACAATGCTTTTACCTAATAGGACTTTAAAATTCTAAAAATTGAAAAAGTGCAATGTTTTGATTTTTAAAGTTATTGTAAATGCCATTGCAATTCAATTGTGAGAAAAACATAATATTTGAATATGGTAATTGAACAAAAATTCAAGTAATGGACATAATTGTACAAAATACACTTTAGTGGATAAATATTATAAATAACAATCCCAAGCATCAATGCTTGGCCAAGCATATATCTCTAGAGGGAAGTGAGAAAACTTCATATTAGAGTCCATTGCATTTGCTTTTCTTAAGCAATATGTTTGTAGACTAAAATTATATAAATCATTTCAAATGACATTGGGGCAAAGGAGACAATTGAAAAACTTAGAAAATTTAAATTCAACTAATTATTAACAATGCATTTATAAGAATTTAGAATTCTAAAAATTGAAAAATTGCAATGTTTTAATTTTTAAATTTATTGTTAATGGCATTACATTTGAAGGCTAAGAAAAACGTAATATTTGAATATATAATTAAACAAAAATGCATGTAATGGACTCAATTGTATAAAATACATTTTAGTGGATGAATATTATAAATAGCAATCCCAAGTTTCTATGTTAGGTCAAGCATATTACTCTTGAGGCGAATGAGAAACTTTTTATTCAATCCATTGCATTTGCTTTTTCTTAAACAATATGTTTGTAGACTAAAATTATACAAACCATTTCAAATTGTAGTGTGACAAAGGAGACATTTGAACAAACTACAAAATTTAATTTAACTGATTATTAACAATGCATTTACTCAATAGGACTTCAAAATTCTAAAAATTGAAAAAGTGCAATGTTTTGATTTTTAAATTTATTGTAAATGCCATTGCAATTAAATTGCGAGAAAAACATATTATTTGAATATAGTAATTGAACAAAAATTCAAGTAATGGACACAATTGTACAAAATACACTTTAATGGATGAATATTATAAATAATAATCTCAAGCATCAATGCTTGCCCGAGCATATATCTCTAAAGGGAAGTGGGAAAACTTCTTATAAGAGTCCATTGCATTTGCTTTCTCTTAAGTAATATGTTTGTAGACTAAAATTATATAAATCATTTCAAATTGCATTGTGGCAAAGGAGACAATTAAAGAACTTAGAAAATTTAAATTCAACTAATTATTAACAATGCATTTATCCCTACATGACTTTGAAATTCTAAAAATTGAAAAAATGCAATGTTTTGATTTTTAAATTTATTATTAATGGCATTACATTTGAATGCGGAGGAAAACATAATATTTGAATATTTTAGTTGAACAAAAATACAGCTAATGGACTCAATTGTATAAAATACACTTTAGTTGATGAATCTTATAAATAGCAACTCCAAGATTCAATATTGTGTTAAGCATATTACTCTTTAGGAGAGTCGGGAAACTTCTTATTAGAGCCCATTCCATTTGGTTTTTCTCAAGTAATATATTTTTAAACGAAAATTATATAAATCATTTCAAATAGCATTGTCACAAAAGAGACAATTAAAAAAATTGCAAAAGTTAAATTAAACTGATTATTAACAATGCATTTATCCTTATACGACTTTAAAATTCTTAAAATTGAAAAATTGCAATATTTTGATTTTTAAATTTATTGTAAATGTCATTGCATTTGAATGGTGAAAAAAACATAATATTTGAATATGTTAATTGAAAAAAAATGCAAGTAATGGATTGAATTATAAAACATACACTTTAGTGGATGAATATTATAAATAGTAATCTCAAGCTTCAATGTTGGGTTAAGCATATGTCTCTAGAGGGTAGTGGCAAAACATCTTATTAGAGTCCATTGCATTTGCTTTTTCTTATGTAATATGTTTGTAGACTAAAATTATATAAATCATTTCAAATTGCATTGTGGTAAAGGAGAAAATTAAAAAAATTATAAAATTTAAATTGAACTAATTATTAACAATGCATTTGTCCCTATAACACTTTAAAATTCTAAAAGTTGAAACAATGAAATGTCTTGATTTTTAAATTTATTATTAATGCCATTGCATTTTGAATGGTAAAGAAAAACATAATATTTGAATAGGTTAATTGAACAAAATTACAAGTAATGGACTCAATTTTATAAAATACACTTTTGTAGATGAATATTATAAATAGCAATCTCAAACTTCAATGTTGGGTTAATAATATTGCTCTTGAGGGGGGGTGGGGAAACTTCTTATTAGAGTCCATTGCATTTGCTTTTTCTTAAAGAATATGTTTCTTGGCTAAAGTTATATAAATCATTTCAAATTGCATTGTGGCAAAGGAGAAAATTAAAAAAATTACAAAATTTAAATTCAGTTGATTATTAAGAATGCATTTATACTTATAGGACTTTACAATTCTAAATTTTGAAAAACTACAATGTTTTTATTTTTAAATTTATTGTTAATGTCAATACATTTGAATGGTGAGAAAAAGGTCATATTTTAATATGTTAATTGGACAAAAATAAATATAATGAACTCAATTGTATAAAATACACTTTAGTGGATGAATATTATAAATAGCAATCCTAAACTTCAATGTTAGGTCAAACATATTGCATTTAAGGGGAGTGGGGAATCTTGTTATTAGAGTCCATTGCATTTGCTTTTTCTTAAGTAATATATTTTTAGACTAAAATTATATACATCATTTCAAATAGTATTGTTGTAATAGAGACAATGAAGAAAATTACCCAATTTAAATTTAACTGATTATTAAGAACTCATTTATCCCTAAAGGTCTTTAAAATTCTAAAAATTGAAAAAGTGCAATATTTTGATTTTTAAATTTATTATTTATGCCATTGCATTTGAATGACGAGAAACACATCATATTTGAATATTTTAGTTGAACAAAAATACAAGTAATGGACTTAATTGTATAAAATACACAATAGTGGATGAATATTATAAAGAACAATCCTAAACTTTAATCTTAGGTCAGTCATATTGCTCTTGAAGGGGGTGGGGAAATTTCTTATTAGAATCAATTACATTTGCTTTTCTTAAGTAATATGTTTATTGACTAAAATTGTATAAATCATTTCAAATTAATTTGTAGCAAAGGTGAAGGTCCCAACTTCACCCTAGGATCTACTAGTTTGTGATACTAAGAGGGGGGGTGAATCAGTATCACCACAATTCGCAATTCACAGGAAAGTGAACAACTTCAATCTCTTCTTAAAAGCGAACTCTTTCTCAGATTTGACTAAGGTAGATTTATCGCTACCTACTAATCACAATAGTCCCCAAAGTCACCTTTCAGACACCTTGCCTAATAGACAATTCGGATGTTCTTGTTTAGGTCTTCGTTAGGTTATGGGTTGGCTGATACTTTAGCTGCGTTCACAACTCAATTCAAAACACAAAACGTAAAGCAAATTAAGGACACACGAGATTTACGTGGTTCCGTCAACGTGACGTACATCCACGGTGGTAGGGACTCTCCCTTACCGAGACTATCCACTATACTTGAGAATTCCAGTTACAATGGATGTCTTAATCTTCTGCTCCTTTCACTATTGCAATTACTAAGCAAGTACAATACAAAGAGTGTCACTTACTGTGTCTACCCTTCTTCTAGCTTGTCTTGCCTTTGTTGAATTAAAAGGCTGCTCCACTGCCGCTTAGAAGTTCACCGCAACGCTCTCTAACCTCTCTTGAAGAAGTCTGGAAATACGTTGAGTTCTTTCCAATGCTTCGCTGAATTCCTTCTCTAGGTTGTTTCACACAACTCCTGCTTTCACCGTCTTACGGTCTCACCCATCTCCTATTTCACGGTCTTACCGTTTCACTGCCTGTCCTCACACTTCTGGTCTGTCATGCCATCTCCTGACATACACCTATGTTTCTGGTTTGTCGTTTCACGTCTCTTGGCCTCCCTCACGTTACTGGTTTTTCTGGTTCCCGTCTTTTGGCCTGCCTCATGCTTCTGGTCTGCTGTCTTCTCTTCCGGGTGGTCTCATGGATACCAGGTCTGCTGTCTTTTCTTCCAGGTGGTCTGTTTCTTATTTCTCCTCTTGCTGGTTGTGCGTTTCTGGTTTCCTTGCAGGACGTGTTTCTGGTTTGCTTGCAGGAGGCGTTTCTGGTTTGCTTGCAGGATATGTTTCTGGTTTGCTTGCAGGATATGTTTCTGGTTTGCTTGCAGGAGGCATTTCTGGTTTGCTTGCAGGATGTGTTTCTGGTTTGCTTGCAGGAGGTGTTTCTGGTGTGCTTGCAGGACGTGTTTCTGGTTTGCTCTCCCGGTGGTGTCGTTTCTGATCTCTTGCCGTTTTGCTCTCTCTTCCTTTTGGCCGGTTGCTGTAGGGTTGCTGTTTATTCAATTGTGTTGGCCCCCTCTACCCTAGTTTTGTCTTCCAAGGCCTTTATATACTCTCTTCCATGAAACCCTAATAGGGCTTACATGGCAGATTTACGTTATTGCCCTTACGCGGCGGATTTACTTTCTTGCCCTTCCATGTGACTTTACTCTCTTGCACACTTAACCCTAGTTGACAACAATTACAACCCATATAAGGCTGTGGGAACAACAAAAGGAGACAAATAAAAGAATTACAAAATTTAAGTTCAACTGATTATTAACATTGCATTTATCCCTATAGGACTTTAATATTCTAAAAGTTGAAAAAAATGCAATGTTTTGATTTTTAAATTTATTGTTAATGTCATTGTATTTTGAATGATGTGAAAAATATAATATTTGAATATGTTAATTGAACAAAAATACAAGTAATGAACTTAATTGAATAAAATAAACTTTTGTGGATGAATATTATAAATAGCAATCCCAAACTTCAATATTTTGTGAAGCATATTACTCTTGTAGGGAGTCAGGAAACTTCTTATTAGAGTCCATTGTGTTTGCTTTTTCTTAAGTAATATGTTTGTAGACTAAAATTATATAAATCATTTCAAATTACATTATGGTAAAGGAGACAATTAAAAAAATTACAAAAGTTAAATTCAATTGATTATTAACATTTCATTTATCCCTATGATTTTAAAATTTTAAAAGTTGAAAAATTGAAATGTTTTGATTTTTAAATTTATTGTTAATGTCATTGCATTTTGAATGGTAAAGAACAACATAATATTTGAATATGTTAATTGAACAAAATTACAAGTAATGGACTCAATTCTATAAAATACACTTTTGTAGATAAATATTATAAATAATAATTCCAAATTTCAATGTTGGGTCAATAATATTGCTGTTGAGGGGGTTAGGGAAACTTCTTATTAAAGTCCATTGCATTTGCTTTTTCTTAAGGAATATGTTTGTAGACTAAAATTATATGAATCATTTCAAATTACATTATGGCAAAGGAGACAATTAAAAAAATTATAAAAGTTAAATTCAACTGATTATTAACATTGCATTTATCCTTATGACTTTACAATTCTAAAAGTTGAAAAAATGCAATGTTTTGATTTTTAAATTTATTGTTAATGTGATTGCATTTTGAATGGTAAAGAAAAACATAATATTTGAATATGTTAGTTGAACAAAAATACAAGTAATGGACTCAATAATATAAAATATACTTTAGTGGATGAATATTATAAATAGCAATCCTAAGGTTTAATGTTATGTCAAGCATATTGCTCTTAATGGGATTGGGGAAACTTCTTGTAAGAGTCCATTGCATTTGCTTTTTCTTAAGTAGCATATTTTAAGACTAAAATTATATAAATCATTTCAAATAGCATTGTCGCAAAGGAGATGATTAAAAAAATTGCAAAATTTAAATTCAAATGATTATTAATAATGTATTTATCCCTATAAGAACTTCAAATTCTAAAAATTGAAAAAATGCAACGTTTTAATTTTTAAATTTATTGTTAATGCAATTACTTTTGAATGGTGATAAAAACATAATATTTGTATATGTTAATTGAGAAAAAATTCAAACAATGAACTCAATTGTATAAACTATAATTTAATGGATGCATATTATAAATAACAATCCCAAGCCTTAATGTTGGGTCAAGTTTATTGCTCTTGAGGGGAGTGGGGAAACTTTCTATTAGAGTCTATTGCATTTTTTTTTTCTTAAGTGATATATTTTTAGACTAAAATTATATAAATCATTTTATAAATTTATTGCTAAAGTCATTGTATTTGCTTTTTCTTAAGTAATATATTTTTAGACTAAAATTATATACATCATTTCAAATAGCACTGTTGTAATGGAGACAATGAAAAAAATTACACAATTTAAATTCAACTAATTATTAAGAATTCATTTATCCTTAAAGGTCTTTAAAATTCTAAAAATTGAAAAGGTGCAATCTTTTGATTTTTAAATTTATTGTTCATGCTATTGCATTTAAATGGTGAGAAACACATCATATTTGAATATTTTAGTTGAATAAAAATACAAGTAATGGACTTAATTGTATAACATACACCTTAGTGGATAAATATTATAAATAACAATCCTAAGCTTCAATGTTGGGTCAATCATATTGCTCTTAAGGGGGGTCGGCAAATTTCTTATTAGAATCCATTGCATTTGGTTTTTTTAAGTGATATGTTTGTAAACTAAAATTATATAAATTATTTCATATAGCATTGTGTCAAAGGACACAATTTAAAGAAATTCAAAGTTTAAATTGAACTGATTATTAATAATGCATTAATCTCTATAAGACTTTAAAGTTCTAAAAGTTGAAAAATTACAATGTTTTGATTTTTACATTTATTGTTAATTCCAATACATTTTGAATGGTGGGAAAAACATAATATTTCAATATGTTAATTGAACAAAAATACAAGTAATGGACTCAATTGTTTAAAATGCACTTTAATAGATGAATATTAAAAGTAGCAATCCCATTTCGCTCTTAAGGGGAGTAGGGAAATTTCTCATTAAAGTCCATTGCATTTGCTTTTTCTTAAGTACTATATTTTTAGACTAAAATTAAATAAATCATTTCAAATTGCATTGTGGCAAAGGAGAGAATTAAAGAAATTACAAAATTTAAATTCAACTAATTATTAACAATGCATTTATCCTTATAAGACATTAAAATTCTAAAAGTTGAAAAAATGCAATGTTTTGATTTTTAAATTTATTGTTAATGCCATAACATTTGAATGGTGAGAAAAACATAATATTTGAATATGTTAGTTGAACAAACATTCTAGTATTAGACTCAATTGTATAAAATACACTTTATTGGATGAATATTATAAATAATAATCCTAAGCTTCAATGTTTAGTCAAGCATATTACACTTTAGTAGACGAATTATAAATAGCAATCTTAAGCTTCAATGTTGGGTCAACCATTTTGCTCTTAAGGGGAGTGGGGAAACTTCTTCTTAGAGTCCACTGCATTTGTTTTTCCTTAAGTAACATATTTTTAGATTAAAATTATATAAATTATTTCAAGTAGCATTGTCGCAAATGAGACAATTAAAAAAATTATAAAAGTAAAATTCAAATGATTATTAAGAATGCATTAATCCCTATAAGACGTTAAATTCTAAAAGTTGAAAAAGTGTAGTGTTTTGATTTTTAAATTTAATGCTACTGTCATTTCATTTGAATGGTGAGAAACCATAATATTTGAATATGTTAATCGAACAAAAATACAAGTAATGGACTCAATTGTATAAAATAAACTTTAGTGGACAAATAATATAAATAGCAATCCTAAGCCTCAATGTTGGATCAACCATTTTGCTCTTGAGAGGAGTGGGGAAACTTCTTATTAGAGTTCATTGCATTTGCTTTTTCTTAAGTATTTTTAGATTAAAATTATATAAATCATTTCAAATAGCAATTACAAAGGAGACGATTAAAAAAATTACAAAATTTAAATTTAACTGGTTATTAACAATGTATTTATCCTTATAAGACTTTAGAATTATAAAAATTGAAAAAGTGAAATGTTTTGATTTTTAAATTTATTGCTAATGCCATTGCATTTGAATGGTGAGAAAAATATAATATTTGAATATATTAATTGACAAAATTACAAGTAATGGACTCTATTGTATAAAATAGACTTTAGTGGATGAATACTTTAAATAGCAATCTCAAGTTTCAATGTTGGATTAACCATTTTGCTCTTGAGGGGAATGGGGAAACTTCTTATTAGAGTCCATTGCATTTGCTTTTTCTTCAGTAATATATTTTTAGACTAAAATTACATAAATCATTTCAAATAGCATTATCGCAAAGGAAACGATTAAAAAAATTACAAAATTTAAATTCAACTAATTATTAACAGTGCATTAATCCCTATATGATTTTAATATTCTAAAAGTAAAAAAAAAATGCAATGTTTTGACATTTAAATTTATTGTTAATGCCACTGCATTTTGAATGATGACAAAAATATAATATTTGAATATGTTAGTTGAACAAACATTCCTGTAATGGACTCAATTGTATAAAATACACATTTGTGGATGAATATTATAAATAGTGATGTCAAGCTTCAATGTTGGGTCAACATATTGCTCTAAAGGGGTGTGGGGAAACTTTTTATTAAAATCCATTGCATTTTCCTTTTCTTAAGTAGTATTTTTTTAGACTAAGATTATATAAAAGATTTCAAATAGCATTGTGACAAAGGAGACAATTAAAAAAATTACAAAATTTAAATTCAACTAATTATTAACAATGCATTTATCCTTATAGGACTTTAGAATTCTAAAAATTGAAAAAGGTCAATGTTTTCATTTTTAAATTTATTGCTAATGTCATTGCAATTGAATGGTGAGAACAATATAATATTTAAATATGTTAATTGAA
Source organism: Bruguiera hainesii (assembly GCA_023213295.1). Classification (NCBI taxonomy): domain Eukaryota; kingdom Viridiplantae; phylum Streptophyta; class Magnoliopsida; order Malpighiales; family Rhizophoraceae; genus Bruguiera; species Bruguiera hainesii. Next base: position 5,118,131 of record JAHOYR010000008.1, read on the forward strand.
CAAAAATACAAGTAATAGACTCATTTGTATAAAATAAATTTTAGTGGATAAACATTAAAAATAATAATCCCAAGGTTCAATGATAAGTCAACCACAAGGACTTTAGAAGGAGTAGGGAATCTTCTTATTAAAGTCCATTGCATTAGCTTCTTCTTAAGAAATATGTTTGTACACTAAAATTATATAACTCATTTCTTCTAGCATTGTCACAAAGGAGACAATTAAAAAAATTATAAAAGTTAAATTTAGCTGATTTTTAGCAATGTATTTATCCCTATAAGACGTTAGAATTCTAAAAATTGAAAAAGTGCAATGTTTTGATTTTTTAATTTATTGCTAATGCCATTGCATTTCAATGGTGAGAAAAACATAATATTTGAATATTTTAATTCAACAAAAATTCAAGTAATCATCTCAATTGTATAAAATACACTTTAGTGGATGAATACTAAAAATAGCAATCCTAAGTTTCAATGTCAGGTCTAGCATATTACTCTTTAGAGGAGAGGGAAATCTTCTTATTAGAGTCCATTGTATGTATGTCTTCCTATGTAATATGTTTGTAGACTAAAATTATACAAATCATTTCAAATTGCATTATGGCAAAGGAGACAATTAAAAAAATTACAAAATTTAAATTTAATTAATTATTAACAATATATTTATCCTTATAGGACTTTAGAATTCTAAAAATTGAAAAAGTACAATGTTTTCATTTTTAAATTTATTGCTAATGTCATTGCGATTGAATGGTGAGAAAAACATAATATTTGAATATGTTAATTGAACAAAAATACAAGTAATGGACTCATTTGTATAAAATAAACTTTAGTGGATGAACATTAAAAATAATAATCCTAAGGTTCAATGATGGGTCAACCATATTGCTTTTGAGGAAAGTGAGAAAACTTCTTATTAGAGTCCATTGCATTAGCTTTTTCTTAAGAAATATGTTTGTACACTAAAATTATAGCTTTAGTGGATGACTATTATAAATTCCAACCCCAAACTTCAATGTTGGGTCAAGCATATAGCTGTAGAGTGTAGCAAACTAACTTCTTATTCGAGTCCATTACACTAAAATTAATATGTTTGCAGACTAAAATTATATAAATCATGTCAAATTGCATTATGGTAATGGAGACAATTAAAAAAATTACCAAATTTCAATTCAGTTGAGTATTAATGAAGAATTTCTCCATATAAGACTTTAAATTTCTAGAAATTGAAATAATGCAATGTTTTTATTTTTTAAATAATTTTTAATACCATTGCATTTTGAATGGTGAGACAAATGTAACATTTTAATATGTTAATTGAACACAGATAAAAGTAAGAGACTCAATCATACAAAATAAATTTTAATGAATGACTATTATAAATTCCAATCCTAAGTTTTAATGTTGGGTCAAGCATATAGCTCGAGAGCATAGTGGACAAACTTCTTATTGGAGTCCATTGCATTTGCTTTTATTTAATTAACATGTTTATATATTAAAATTATATAAATCATGTCAAATTGCTTTGTGGTAACAAAGAGAATTAAAAAAATTACCAAATTTACATTTATTTCAATATTAACGAAGAATTTCTCCCTGTAAGACTTTAAAATTCTAAAAATTAAAATAATGCAATGTTCTTATTTTTTAAAAAATCCTTAATACCATTGCATTTTGAATAGTGAGACAAGGAAATATTTGAATATGTTAATTAAAGACAGATAAAAGTAAGGGACTCAATTGTACAAAATACAGTTTGGCAGATGACTATTATAAATTTGAATCCAAAGTCTCAATGTTTAATCAAGCATATAGCTCTAAAGTGTAGTGGGCTAATTTCTTATTAAAGTTCATTGCATTGACTTTTATTTAATTAACATGTTTGTATACTAACATTATATAAATCATGCCAAATTGCATTGTGGAAATGGAGACAATTAAAAAAATTACAAAATTTAAATTCACTTGAATATTAATGAAGAATTACTACCTATAACACATTAAAATTCTAAAAATTAAAATAATGCAATGTTTTTATTTATTAAATAATTTTTAATTCCATTTCATTTTCAATGGTGAGATAAACCTAATATTTGAATATATTAATTTACTAAAATAAAAGCAACGGACACAATTGTATAAATACATTATAGTGGACTAATTTCTTATTAGAGTCCATTGCATTTGCTTTTATTTAATTAACATGTTTGTATACTAAAATTATATAAATCATGTCAAATTGCTTTGTGGTAATAGAGACAATTAAAAAAATTACTAAATTTAAATTCATTTGAGTATTAACAAAAAATTTCTCCCTATAAGACTTTAAAATTCTAAAAATTAAAATAATACAATGTTTTTCCTTTTTAAATAATTTTTCATTCCATTTCAATTTCAATGAGGTGATAAACCTAATATTTGAATATGTTAATTTACCAAAAAAGAAAAGCAATGGACTCAATTGTATAAAATACACTTTAGTGGATGACTATTATAAATTCCAACTCCAAGTTTCAATGTTAGGTCAAACATATAGCTATGGACCGTAGTGGACAAACTTCTTATTAGAGTCCACTGCATTCGCTTTTATTTAATTAACATGTTTGTAGACTAAAATTATATAAATCATGTCAAATTGCATTCTGGTAATGGAGACAATTAAAAAAATTACTGAATTTAAATTCACTTGAGTATTAACGAAGAATTTCTCCCTATAAGATTTTAAAATTTTAAAAATTAAAATAATGCAATGTTTTTATTTTTTAAATAATTTTTAATACCCTTGCATTTTGAATGGTAAGATAAATATAATATTTGAATATGTGAATTGAACACAAAAGAAAGTAAGGGACTCAATTATACAAAATACACTTTAGTGGATGACAATTATGAATTCCAATCCCAAACTTTAATGTTGTATACTAAAATTACATAAATCATGTCAAATTGCATTATGGAAATCAAGATAATTAAAAAAATTATAAAATTTAAATTGACTTAAGTATTAATGAAGAATTACTACTTGTAAGACATTAAAATTCTAAAAATTAAAATAATGCAATGTTCTTATTTTTCAAATAATTTTTAATTCCATTGCATTTTTAGTGATGAGATAAACAAAATATTTGAATATGTTAATTTGCCAAAATAAAAGCAATGGACTCAATTGAATAAAATAAACTTTAGTGGATTACTATTATAAATTCCAATCTCAAGCTTCAATGTTGGGTCAAGCATATAACTCTAAAGCGTAGTGGACTAACTTCCTATTAGAGTCCATTGCATTCGTTTTTTTTTTAATTAACATGTTTGTACACTAAAATTATATTAATCATGTCAAATTGCATTGTGGTAATAGCGACAATTAAAAAAATTTCCAAATTTAAATTCACTTAAGTATTAACCAAGAATTTCTCCCTATAAGATTTTAAAATTCTAAAAATTAAAATAATGTAATGTTCTTATTTTTTAAAAATTCCTTAATACCATTGCATTTTTAATGGTGCGACAAACGTAATATATGAATACGATAATTGAACATAAATGAAAGTAAGGGACTCAATTGCACAAAATATAGTTTAGCAGGTCACTATTATAAATTTCAATCACAAGTTTCAATGTTGGATCAAGCATATAACTCTAGAGTGTAGTGGACTAATTTCTTATTAGAGTTTGTTGCATTCATTTTTATTTAATTAACATGTTTGGACATTAAAATTATATTGATCATTTCAAATTGCATTGTGAAAATTGAAACAAATAAAAGAATTACAAAATTTAAATTCACTTAAGTATTAACGAAGAATTATTACCTATAACACATTAAAATTCTAAAAATTAAAATAATGCAATGTTTTTATCTTTAAATAATTTTTAATTCCATTGCATTTTCAATGGTGAGATAATCCTAATATTTGAATATGTTAATTTGCCAAAATAAAACCAATGGACTCAATTGTATAAAATAAATTTGAATGGATGACTATTATAAATTCCAATCCTAAGTTTCAATGTTAGGTCAAGCATATAACTCTAGAGCGAAGTGGACTAACTTCTTACTTGAGTCCATTGCATTTGCTTTTTCTTAATTAACATGTTTGTACACTAAAATTATATAAATCATGTCAAATTGCATTGTGGTAATGGAAACAATTAAAAAAATTACCAAATTTAAATTCACTTGAGTATTAACCAAGAATTTCTCCCTTTAAGATTTTAAAATTTTAAAAATTAAAACAATGCAACGTTCTTATTTTTTAAAAAATCCTTAATACCATTGCATTTTGAATGGTGCGACAAACCTAATATATGAATACGTTAATTGAACACAGATGAAAGTAAGGGACTTAATTGCACAAAATATAGTTTAATGGATCGCTATTACAAATTCCAATCCCAAACTTCAATGTTGGATTAAGCATATAGCTCTACAGTGTAGTGGGCTAATTTCTTATTATAGTTCATTGCATTCACTTTTATTTAATTAACATATTTGTAAACTAAAATTATATAAATCATGCCAACTTGCATTGTGGAAATGGAGACAATTAAAAAAATTCTAAAATTTAAATTTACTTGAGTATTAACGAAAAATTACTACCTGTAAAATATTAAAATTCTAAAAATTAAAATAATGCAATGTTTTTATTTTTAAATAATTTTTAATTCCATTGCATTTTTAGTGGTGAGATAATCCTAATATTTAAATATGTTAATTTGCCAAAATAAAACCAATAGACTCACTTGTATAAAATAAACTCTAGTTTATAAATTCCAATCCTAAGTTTCAATGTTAGGTTAAGCATATAGATTTAGAGCGTAGTATACTAACTTCTTATTAGAGTCCATTACATTCGATTTTATTTAATTAACATGTTTGTACACTAAAATTATATTAATCATGTCAAATTGCATTATGGTAATGGGCATAATTAAAATAATGACAAAATTTAAATTCACTTGAGTATTAACCAAGAATTTCTCCTTGTAAGGCTTTAAAATTTTAATAATTAAAATAATGCAATATTTTTATATTTTTAATAATTTTTATTACCATTGCATTTTCAATGGTAAGATAAAGATAATTTTTGAATATGTTAATTGAACAAAAATAAAAGTAAGGGACTCAATTGTACAAAGTACAGTTTAGTGGTTAACTATTATAAATTTCAATCCCAAGTTTTAATATTAGATCACGTATCTAGCTCAAGAGCATAGTGGGATAATTTCATAATAGAGTCCATTGCATTTACTTTTATTTAATTAACATATTTGTATACTTTAATTATATAAACCATGTCAACTTGCATTGTATAAGTGGAGACAATTAAAAAAATTACAAAATTTAAATTCACTTAAGTATTAATGAAGAATTACTACCTGTAAGACATTAAAATTCTAAAAATTAAAATGATGCAATGATTTTATTTTTTAAATAATTTTTAATTCCATTGCATTTTCAATGGGGAGATAAACCTAATATTTGAATATGTTAGTTTGCCAAAAGAAAACCAATGGACTTAATTATATAAAATAAACTTTAGTGGATGACTATTATAAATTCCAATTCCAAGTTTCAATGTTGGGTCAAGCATATAGATATAGAGCGTAGTATACAAACTTCTTATTAGAGTCAATTGCATTCACTTTTATCTAATTAACATGTTTGTATACTAAAATTATATTAATCATGTTAAATTGCATTATGGTAATGAAGACAATTAAAATAATTACAAAATTTAAATTCACTTGAGTATTAACCAAAAATTTCTCCTTGTAAGGTTTTAAAATTCTAATAATTAAAATAATGCAATGGTCTTTATATTTTTAATAATTTTTATTACCATTGCATTTTCAATGGTGAGATAAACATAATTTTTGAATATGTTAACTGAACAAAAATAAAACTAAGGGACTTAATTGTACAAAGTACAGTTTAGCGGATGACTATTATAAATTCCAATCCCAAACTTCAATGTTGGATCAAGCATCTAGCTTGAGTGTGTAGTGGGATAATTTCATAATAAAGTCCATTGCATTCGCTTTTATTTAATTAACATATTTGTATACTAAAATTATATAAATCATGTCAACTTGCGTTGTGTAAGTGGAGACAATTAAAAAAATTACAAAATTTAAATTCACTTGAGTATTAACAAAGAATTACTACCTATAACACATTAAAATTATAAAAATTAAAATGATGCAATAATTTTATTTTTTAAATAATTTTTAATTCCATTACATTTTTAATGGTGAGATAAACCTAATATTTGAATATGTTAGTTTGGCAAAATAAAAACAATGGACTCAATTGTATAAAATACACTTTAATGGATGATTGTTATAGATTCCAATTCCAAGCTTCAATGTTTGGTCAAACATATAATTCTAGAGTGTAGTGGACTAACTTCTTACTTGAGTCCATTGCATTCGCTTTTATTTAATTAACATGTTTACAGACTAAATTTTTATAAATAGTGTCAAATTGTATTGTGGTAACGAAGACAATGAAAAAAATTACCAAATTTAAAATCACATGAGTATTAATCAAGAATTTCTCCCTATCAAACTTTAAAATGTTAATAATTAAAATAATGCAATGTTAAAAATTACCAAATTTAAATTCACTTGAGTATTAACCAAGAATTTCAATGGTGAGATAAACATAAATTTTGAATATGTTAATTGAACAAAAATAAAAGTAAGGGACTCAATTGTACAAAGTATAGTTTAGCGGATGACTATTATAAATTCCAATCTCAATTTTCAATGTTGAATTAAGCATATAGCTCTAGAGCATAGTGGGCAAATTTCTTATTAGAGTTCATTGCATTCGCTTTTATTTAATTAATATATTTGTACACAAAAATTATATAAATCATGCTAACTTGCATTAGGGAAATGGAAATAATTAAAAGAATTACAAAATTTAAATTCACTTGAATATTAACAAAAATTTACTACATGTAAATCATTAAAATTCTAAAAATTAAAATAATGCAATGTTTTTGTATTTTTAATAATTTTTATTAGCATTGCATTTTTTGTAGTGAGATAAATATAATTTTTGAATATGTTAATTGGACAAAAATAAAAGAGATTCAATTGTACAAAATATAGTTTAGTAGATGACTATTATAAATTCCAATCCCAAACTTCAATGTTCGATCAAGCATATTAGCTTTAGAGCGTAGTGGGCTAATTTTTTATTAGAATTCACCACATTCACTTTTATTTAATTAACATATTTGTACACTAAAATTATATAAATCATGTCAACTTGCATTGTGGAAATGGAGACAATTAAAAAAATTACAAAATTTAAATTCACTTAAATATTAACAAAAAATTACTACCTATAAAACATTAAAATTCTAAAAATTAAAATAGTGCAATGATTTTTTAAAATAATTTTTAATTCCATTGCATTTTCAATGGTGAGATAAACCTAATATTTGAATATCTTAGTTTGCCAAAATAAAAGCAATGGACTCAATTGTATAAAATACACTATAATGTATGACTCTTATAAATTCCAATTTGAAGTTTCAATATTGGGTCAAGCATATAGGTCTAGAGTGTAGTGGACTAACTACTTACTTTAGTCTTAACCAAGAATTTCTCCCTATCAGACTTTAAAATGCTAATAATTAAAATAATGCAATATTTTTATATTTTTCATAATTTTTATTACCATTCCATTTTCAATGGTGAGATAAACATAATTTTTGAATATGTTAATTGAACAAAAATAAAAGTAAGAGACTCAATTGTACAAAATACAGTTTAGTAGATAACTATTATAAATTCCAATCTCAAGCTTCAATGTTAGATCAAGCATAGAGTTATAGAGCGTAGTGGGCTAATTTCTTACTTGAGTCCATTGCATTTGCCTTCATTTAATTAACATGTTTGCATTCTAAAATTATATAAATCATTTCAAATTGCATTGTGGAAATAGAGAAGTGTAAAAAAATTACCAAATTTAAATTCACTTAAGTATTAACCAAGAATTTCTTCCTACAAGACTTTAAAATTCTAAAAATTAAAATAATGCAATGTTTTTATATTTTTAATAATTTTTATTACCATTTCATTTTCAATGGTGGGATAAGCATCATTTTTTAATGTGTTAATTGAACAAAAATAAAAGTATGAGACTTTATTGTACAGAATATAGTGTAGTGGATGACTATTATAAATTCTAATCCTAACTTTCAATGTTGGATCAAGCATATATCTCTAGAGCATAGTGGGCTAATTTCTTATTAGAGTCCATTGCATTCACTTTTATTTAATTAACATATTTGTACACTAAAATTATATAAATCATGTCAACTTGCATTGTGTAAATGGAGACAATTAAAAAAATTATAAAATTTAAATTTACTTAAATATTAATGAAGAATTACTATCTATAAGACATTAATCTTCCAAAAATTAAAATAATATGATGATTTTATTTTTTAAATAATTTTTAATTCGATTGCATTTTCAATGGTGAGATAAACCTAATATTTAAATATGTTAGTTTGTCAAAATAGAAGCAATGGACTCAATTGTATAAAATAGACTTTAATGGATGACTGTTATAAATTCCAATTCCAAGTTTCAATGTTGGGTCAACCATATAGTTCTAGAGCATAATGAACTAACTTCTTACTTGAGTTCATTGCATTTGTTTTTATTTAATTAACATGGTTGCATACTAAAATTATATAAATTATGTCAAATTGTATTGTGGTAATGGAGAAGTGTAAAAAAATTACCAACTTTAAATTCACTTGAGTATTAACCAAGAATTTCTTCCTATAAGACTTTAAAATTCTAATAATTAAAATAATGCAATGTTTTTACATTTTTAATAATTTTTATTACCATTCCATTTTTTGTAATGAGATAAATATAATTTTTGAATATGTTAATTGCACAAAAATAAAAGTAAGGGACTCAATTGTACAAAATATAGTTTAGCAGATAACTATTATAAATTCCAACCCCAAGCTTCAATGTTGGATCAAGTATATAGCTCTAGAGGGTAGTGGGCTAATTTCTTATTAAAGTCTATTGCATTCGCTTTTATTTAATTAACATATTTGTACACTAAAATTATATAAATCATGTCAACTTGCATTGTGTAAATGGAGACAATTAAAAAAATTACAAAATTTAAATTTACTTAAATATTAACGAAGAATTACTATCTGTAAGACATTAATCTTCCAAAAATTAAAATAATGCAATGATTTTATTTTTTAAAATAATTTTTAATTCGATTACATTTTTAATGGTGAGATAAATCTAATATTTGAATATATTAGTTTGTCAAAATAGAAGCAATGGACTCAATTGTATAAAATAGACTTTAATGGATGACTGTTATAAATTCCAATTCCAAGTTTCAATGTTGGGTCAACCATATAGCTCTAAAGCGCAGTGGACTAACTTCTTACTTGAGTTCATTGCATTTGCTTTTATTTAATTAACATGGTTGCATACTAAAATCATATAAATCATGTCAAATTGTATTGTGGAAATGGAGAAGTGTAAAAAAATAACAAGTTTAAATTCACTTGAGTATTAACCAAGAATTTCTTCCTATAAGACTTTAAAATTCTAATAATTAAAATAATGCAATGTTTTTATGTTTTTAATAATTTTTATTACCATTCCATTTTTTGTAGTGAGATAAATATAATTTTTGAATATGTTAATTGCATAAAAATAAAAGTAAGGACTCAGTTGTACAAAATACAATTTAGTGGATAACTATTATAAATTTCAATCTCAAGTTTCAATGTTGGATCAAGCATATAACTCTAGAGGGTAGTGGGCTAATTTCATATTAGAATCCATTGCATTCGCTTTTATTTAGTTAACATATTTGTACACTAAAATTATATAAATCATCTTAACTTGGGTTGTGCAAATGGAGACAATTAAAAAAATTATAAAATTTAAATTCACTTAAATATTAACGAGGAATTACTATCTTTATGACATTAAGATTCTAAAAATTAAAATAATGTAATGATTATATTTTTTAAATAATTTTTAATTCGATTGCATTTTCAATGGTGAGATAAACCTAATAATTGCATATATTAGTTTTCCAAAATAAAAGCAATTGACTCAATTGTATAAAATACACTTTAATGGATGACTATTATAAATTCTAATTCCAAATTTTAATGTTGGGTCAACCATATAGCTCTAGAGCACAGTGGACTAACTTCTTACATGAGTCCATTAAATTCGCTTTTATTTAATTGACATGTTTGCATACCAAAATTATATAAATGATATCAAATTGCATTGTGGTTGTTGTTCTCATAGTCTTGTATGAGTTGTAATTGTTGTCAACTAGGGTTAAGTGTGCAAGAAAGTAAAGTCACATGGAAGGGCAAAAAAGTAAATCCGCCGCATAAGGCCAAGAATGTAAATCCGCCATGTAAGCGCTATTAGGGTTTCATGGAAGAGAGTATATAAAGGCCTTGGAAGACAAAACTAGGGCATAGGGCCAACATAATTGAAAAAACAGTAACCCTACAACAACTGGCCAAAAAGAGAGCAAAACGGCAAGAGATCAGAAACGACACCACTGGGAGAGCAAACCAGAAACATCACCACCGGGAGAGCAAACCAGAAACGCCTTTTGCAAGGAAACCAGAAATGCCTCCTGCAAGCAAACCAGGAACACGTCCTGCAAGCAAACCAGAAACATGTCCTGCAAGCAAACCAGAAATGCCTCCTGCAAGCAAACCAGAAACACATCCTGCAAGCAAACCAGAAACGCCTCCTGCAAGCAAACCAGAAACACATCCTGCAAGCAAACCAGAAACGCACAACCAACAAGAGGAGAAATAAGAAACAGACCACCCGGAAGAGAAGACAGCAGACCTGGTATCCGTGAGACCATCCGGAAGAGAAGACAGCAGACTAGAAGCATGAGGCAGGCTGAGAGATGTGAACCAGAAAAACCAGTAGCATGAGGTAGGCCAAGAGACGTGAAACGGCAGACCAGAAGCGTGAGACCAGAATGTGCAACGGCCTGACTGATCAGAAGCGTGGGGAAGGCCATGAGACGTGAAACAGCAGACCAGAAGCGTGAGTGCGCTGTGAGACCGTGGGACGGTGAAAGCAGGAGCTGTGTGAGACAATCTAGAGAAGGAATTAGGTGAAGCATTGGAAAGAACTCAACGTATTTCCAAATTTCTTCAAGAGAGGTTAGAGAGTGTTGTGGTGGACTTCTAAGCAGCAGTGAAGCAGCCTATTCAATTTAACAGAGGCAACACAAGCTAGAAGAAGGGTAGACACAGTAAGTGACACTCTTTGTATTGTACTTGCTTAGTAATTGCAATAGTGAAAGGAGCAGAAGATTACAACATCCATTGTAACTGAAATTCTCAAGTATAGTGGATAGTCTCAGTAAGGGAGAGTCCCTACCACCGTGGATGTACGTCACATTGACGGAACCACGTAAATCTCGTGTGTCCTTAATTTGCTTTACGTTCTATGTTTTGAATTGAGTTGTGAACGCAGCTAAAGTATCAGCCAACCCATAACCTAACGAAGACCTAAACAAGAACATCCGAATTGTCTATTAGGCAAGGTGTCTGAAAGGTGACTTTGGGGACTATTGTGATTAGTAGGTAGCAATAGATCTACCTTAGTCGAATTTAAGAAAGAGTTCGTTTTTAAGAAGAGATTGAAGTCGTTCACTTTCCTGTGATTTGCGAATTGTGGTGATACTAATTCACCCCCCCTCTCAGTATCACAAACTAGTAGATCCTAGGGTGAAGTTGGGAACTTCAATCTTGGTACTCCTTTTTCCAATTCAACTGCATTTTCAACATATAAAGCATGGCAACTCTAAGGACAATTACTTTTTCTAATACATCCTTTCTTTAAAAGATAGCATGGCAACTCTAAGGACAATTACTTTTTCTAATACATCCTTTCTTTAAAAGATAGCATGGCAACTCTAAGGACAATTACTTTTTCTAATATGTCCTTTCTTTAAAAGATCATTTATTTCTTTTTTAGATATTTCTAATGTCTTGATCCCTTAACAATGGATCTAACTTTCTTTCAAATCAAGCATTCATTAAAAGTCATTGCATAAGGTAGTTCTACTACGTGCTTCTTTCTATTCTAAAAAGTCATAGGAACATTTGAACAGACCATGGTTTCTAGCTTTTTTTTTTGTATTTTCTGTATTTTTACTTGAATAATAGGAGTATTAATTTTTTCATTTAGATGTTTTCTTTTTTATTTCATAAAATAAAGATTGAATAAATCTCCTTTTTCTTTTAATACTTTTTTAAACTACATCAATCTCTTTATACTAAGGAGTAGATACAAACTTAAAGCCAATAAGATTTCTATTTACTTTGAAATAAATCCCTTGATCACTAATCTCCTTTATAGGATATAACATAAAAAAAATGGGATTTTCAAAAATAACATCTTGGGATAAATTTGTTACTAGATAAAAAGGAATTTCAATACAAATTTCTTTACTACATATGGCAGCTTGTGATAACTTGTATCTTGTAATAAGCTTACTTTTATCAATAATGTTTAATACTTCTATACTTTTTGAAAAGTATTTTGAAAGTACTATTTTTTCGTTAATATAGTTTATATTTGCACCTAAGTCTATTAAAATAATAGTAGAAAATATGTATTCTTTGTCAATTATAATTGTAATCTTTGTATGCCAGTTATGGTAATAACCTTATCAATAAGATTGACATGTTAAAGAGCTCCTAATTCCTCTTTTAATGAGGTATCTTGTATATCTAAAGAGTCCTCAATCTTTTCAAACATAGTTTGTATGATTATAATCCTTTCTTTAAACATAGTATCCTTTTAAGCCAAATGAAGATATTTTTCTAATTACTCTTTTTTACTTTGGATTTGTTATTTTATCAATAATCAAATTATCTTCTTTTGCAAAACTAATAAGTTATTACTTTTACATATTTGTTTGATAATAGTTGCATTGTCCATTACAACTATTATCTTAATCAGTATCTAAGGTAGCTTCTTCCTCAAGAAGGTCTACTTCTAAATTTGATCTTCCTAGCTCACTTTTTGATAAGAAAATACAAATTAGTAACTTCTTAAGGTCTTCTTTTAGAGATAACTCTTGAATTTTTTACTTCATTCTACATTTATTAGATTAATGCCTTTTCTTCCTACATTTATAATAGATTATTGTTTTTCTTTTCTTTTGGAATTAAGCTTCCTCTTGGATTTTTCCTCTTTCTTTTCCTTTGTACAAAAGGTTTTTTTTTTTTTTTTGAGCTATGGGTTTATAACCTTTTTTCTTGACTTTTCTAGAATAATCCATGGTTGGATAATCCATTTGTTTGTAGAAAGTTTGCTAATTGAGGGTCAAAATTACCCTTTGATTTTGCAGCAGCTACAAACATCATCATATGATAAAGTATATATAATAAACATCTGATGTTCCAACATTCCATCGAGATTCCATTCTACTATGCTACTATCATTATGCTAAACATAACTATACCCAAGTTGTTCCTTTAATAAAAGACCGACTAGAGTAGGCCTTGGATAATATAATTTAGTAGGGACCTTATTAAAAGTTATTTTGTTAATGTTTATCATTTCCATCTCATAAGAAGGTATGTATCCTTTTGTTCTAATAAAAACATTTCTTGAAGTTGATCTCTATATTCTTTAGATTTTTCTTCTTCTTTAATCTATTTCTCTTTTCCTAAAACAATGAATTCCTTTTCTTTTAGTCCAAGGTTCCTTAACCCTACAACTATTTTCATCTAATTTTGTTTACTCTGAATTTTTACCTAACATATTGTAGCTTACTTCTTCTAAAGGCAAGGGTTTAAATAAAACCCATTTTTCTATTTCTAGTTTAACTAGAGGTTTTGCAGCCTATACAACAATTTCTTCTATCTTTTCCTTAACTTGGTTAAGTTGGTTGCTTATTAACTGAAGATATAGATTGGTATAATTTTTCTACAAAATTACAACACTAGTTATAGGTTTGACTTTATATGGAAAATCTATAACCTCACTATCCTCAAATTTTAGACTTAAATTTAGAGCAAGAAGGTGGACACTATAACCCTTTTTCTTTTCTTTGTAATGTATTCTTAATAAGTTTTTTCAAGAATCATACACTCTTTTGGGGTTGAAAAATTAGGAAAAAAAAGTTTCTTGATCTTATAAACCCTTTCTAAATAAGTAAAAATATCAAATTTCCCCATTTCTCTAATATATTGTTTATGACGTTTAATTCAGAGTTCCTATTCTCTTTGTCAAAAGTAATAAAAATAATTTTCTTATTACAATATTTTTATAAAAGTAAAATAACTTTTTTACTTTTTCTTCCTCCTTATTTACAATTATAAGGATGTAAAGACTATTATCTTTATCTTGATATCCCAAATCAAACAAAGAAGGATATCTACGCCTAAAAGTCTAACTGGATGTTTCAAGTGATTCATTAACCACTAAAGCAGTAGTTAAGGGTGGAAAGTCAACTTTATATTGAGGTTGACTAACCTACTTTCTAGTTCTTATTCCTTCCAGTTCTATAATAGGTATTGAAAAAGGAGAGTATCTAAGTTTAACCATATCTTTTCTTTTTTTGAGGTCTAACCTTATACTTTGGGATGGAGCAAATCTAACTTTGACATCCTTATCCTTATATTCAATAATTTCTTCCATTTGTTGATTTACCTATTCAATAGGTTTAACTGTTTTTTCTACAGTCCACCTTTTGGGTAGCTTAATTTGATCCCATGTAATGGCTTTAGGAACTAAAATATTAACTTTTAGCATATTAGTCAAAAAGAATATTGTAGTTCATTTATCTACATATTTTGAAGGAATTTCTTGAATTCCTAAAATAGTAGTGTTCATGACTTTATAATGAATCTTATAAATAAGTATCAAGTTTTTTGAAACTAGCATCATATCAAATCCTTTATCTTTATGTCTAGGCATAAAGCATGCACCAAATTTGGATTTAACAAGGATAATGCAAAGGTTAGAAAATAAGAGAACCAAATAGATCTGTTACTTAAACCTGATTCAACTACTCCTAATAAGGAGTCATGGAACTGATTTTATCTTTTATCTCTAACAAAAATAATTGTTGAGCTATTTAAACTCAGTCGTTGTAGGCTTTAAAGCTACTTGAACCATTCCTAATGTATGAATTTATATTTTTGCTGATGAGAATTAATAAGTTCGTTTGACAATAAGAGGAAAGTCATTATAACTCTAAGTTAAAGGTAATACTTCTTCTACAGTTTTGAAAACATAATATGTTTTTAAAAAGAAACTTCCTTGTTTACAAACATAGGACATAGGAAGATGAGGACAAAGGGAAAGTCCAATTTTGTAAATAACTATTATTTAAAATTTCATTAATAACTTTTTTTTTGTTTATATTTCTATTAAAACTATTACTTCTAAATAAACAATTAGGTCTTAATCTAGTTATACTTTATAGTATCATTGTCAATGATTTGTGTTACTATTCTTTAATGCCTAATCACAACTAACACAAGCAATAAAGTGATGAGAAACTAAGAGATAATACATGGAAGGTTTCAAAGGATGTAAGAGATCTATTGCATATTCCAAATGGTCCAATGATGAGAAGTTTAGAGATGATGCGTGGAAAGCTTCAAAGGATGTAAGACATCTATTGCACATTCTAAAAGGTCCAATAACACAAGGTCGAGCCAAAAAGATGAAAGAAATAATAAATGGGATGATTGAGGACATTCAGACCAACCAAGCTACAAATGGTGTGAATTTAAGTTTGAAAGAAAGTTGAGGACTTATTAATATGATTGGAGTGCTTAATGGGTCAAGGCTAAATAATAGAATTCGATCTTAAATAAGAGTTTATGCTAAATAAATAATTGTTATAAAAGTGGAAGTTTTTGGTATAAGAATTTGTCCTAGAAAGGAGTTTATACTAAATAAGGATTTGTCCTAAATAAGAATTGTGCCTTTTTAGAATTGCTATCTTAGCTTATAAATAGGCACCTCCTTGTAAGTTTTGAAAAATCATACAATTTTGAGAGAAATAAAAAATAAGGGTTTTCTCCTTTGGTTCTTTGAAATCTTAATAACTTATCAGAAAGTACCTCTTCTTGTGGCATTCAACTCGACTTATCAATCCTAATTCCTTTCTTTTCTAGAGTGTGGTCTCCATATCCTTCTTAAATACCTTAGGTACGTGTTCTTTTGAATGTTAGGTCTAGAGTTTATGTAATTAAAGTCTAATTTAACTTTCTTGATTATTCTTTGATTTCTTGTGTACATTGGGTACCTAATTCATATCTTTTTAAGGGGTTTTTTGTTGGGCTCAATGGTCCCTTCCTTTATGGATATATAGCCTTAAGTTTTTTTTCTTTAGGCCATAACCTAAAATAATTAGAATAGGTATAAATACTCCTTTTTGCCTAAAAAAAAAACTAATCAACCTGTAGAGAGAGAGAAAAGGAGGCTACCAAAAGAGAGTGAAGAAAAAAGGTAGGATTCTTTCCTTTTATGTTTGGAAGGGAAATTAGTGTCCAATCAAGTTGAAACTTAGATAGTTGATAGAGGACGTTTGGTTCTTAATTCTGAATGGTGGAGATTGTGTTTCGAGTACATTAAGTCCTGTTTCTCTTCAATTTTTCGTAGGTCTATACTTTGGGCAATTTTTTATGTGAAGTTTTGATCAATTATGTAATCAGAGGATTTTTTTGTGGTCTGATCAAGCTAATTTCTAGTTAGTAGTTAGAGGACACATATATCTTCTTTATGACAATTAGACTGTGTTTTTATGATCTATAAAGGTAGGTTTTCCATTAGAGTTGAGGCCTCTTAATTCTAGTGACATTCTGTTCTCTCATCTACGATAGAGTTGGTAATCTATGTGGATGAATATTGAGCCAGGGTCCAATTAAGTTGAAATTTGGATAGCTCATAGAAGACATCTGGGAGTTCATTTTGAATGGTTGGATTATTGCCTTAAGGGGTTGAATTGTAGTTAATAGAACATGGTTGACCTATTTTTCTTATTAGTCTATCATTTAGTCCAAATTGAATTTATTTAATCTATTTGATGTAATTGAGGTTATATACCTCTATTGTACTCACTTGATTATATGGGAGTTGACATTTGGCACGGAGTATCCTGTAGTTTTTCCCCTATTTTGATTTGGATGGGTAATCCATGTAAAAATTAGTGTGTTCTTTAACATGATTTATTTGGATTGTCATATTTGTTATTTAATCATCTCCTCATAGGTTCAAACAAGCAAGAGAAGTTTCTTGGGCTATTCATACTACACTGTCTCCTTTCATCAGAGTGGTATCAGAGCTTGGTTAATGTATTTGGCTCATTTGAATGATGGAGTTAAACATGAATAAATTGGTTTGTTTGAATGACATGAATTATCATATATAGAGGAGTAAAATGGAGGATCTCTTATTTATAAAGAAATTGCATTTGCCAGTGTTTGTTACTACAAAACCTAAGTCTAAGACTAATGAAGAATAGGAATTTAAGCATGAACAAGTTTGTGGTTTTATATAACAATTTGTTGATGATAATGTTTATAATCACATTTGCAAGGAGACACATGTATAGACTTTGTGGAACAAACTTAAGACTTTGTATGCTTCAAAGTCTTGT
>JAHOYR010000008.1:5140070-5156179 GCA_023213295.1 Bruguiera hainesii
GGCTTTACTTTCTTGCCCTTCAATGTGGCTTTACTTTCTTGCCCTTCCATGTGGCTTTACTTTCTTGCACACTTAACCCTAGTTGACAACAATTACAACCCATACAAGGCTGTGGGAACAACAATTATTTTAGAAAAAGCTAATGTTTGGGACTCTAATAAGAAATTTCCCCACTTCCCACAAGAGCAATATACTTCACCTAACATTGAAGGCTCGGATTGCTATTTATAATATTCATCAACTAAAGTGTATTTTATACAATTAAGTCCATTACTTGTATTTTTGTTCAATTAACATATTCAAATATTATATTTTTCTCACCATTCAAAAAGCAAGGGCATTAATAATAAATTTAATAATCAAAACATTGTGTTTCCTTAACTTTTAGAATTTTAAAGTTTTAAAGGGATAAATCCATTATTAATAATTAGTTGAATTTAAATTTTGTAATTTTTTTGAATTGTCTCCTTTACCATAATGCAATTTGAAATAATTTATATAATTTTTGTCTACCAACTTATTACTTAAAAAAGAGCAAATAAAATGGACTCTAATAACAAGTTTCCCCACTCCCCTCAAGAGCAATATGGTTGGCCTAAGATTGATGTTTGTGATTACTATTTATAATATTCATCTACAAAAGTGTATTTTATACAATTGAGTCCATTACTTATATTTTTCTTTAATTAAAATTTTCAAATGTTATGTTTTACTCACTATTCAAAATGCAATGACATTAACAATAAATTTAATAATCAAAACATTGCATTTTCTTAATTCTTAGAATTTTACAGTCCTATAAGGATAAATTCTTTGTTAATCTTCAGTTGAATTTACATTTATAGGGATAAATCCATTGTTAATAATCAATTGAATTTAAATTTTGTAATTTTTTAATTGTCTCCTTTGCCACAAAGTAATTTGAGATAATTTTATAATTTTTGTCTACCAACATATTACTTAAGAAAAAGTAAATGTAAAGCACTCTAAGAAGAAGTTTCCCCACTCCCCTCCAAAGCAATTTGTTTGACACAAGATTAAAACTTGCAATTACTATTTATAATATCCATCCATAATAGTGTATTTAATACAATTAAATCTATTACTTGTATTTTTGTTCAATTAAGATTTTTAAATATCATGTTTTACACACCATTCAAAATGCAATGGTTTTAATACTAAATTTAATAATCAAAACATTGCATTTTCTTAACTTTTAGAATTTTAAAGTCCTATAGGGATAAATCCTTTGTTAATAATCAGTTGAATTTAAATTTTGTAATTTTTTTAATTGTCTCTTTTCCCATAATGCAATTTGAAATAATTTATGTTATTTTTTTCTACCAACATATTACTTAAGAAAAAGCTAACGCGATGGACTTTAAGAAGAAGTTTCCCCGCTTCCCTCCAAAGCAATATGGTTGACCCAAGATTAAAGCTTGCTTTTATTATTTATAGTATTTATCCACAAAAGTTTATTTTATACAATTGAGTCCATTACTTGTATTTTTCTTATATTAACATTTTCAAATATTATGTTTTACTCACCATTCAAAATGCAATGGCTTTAACAATAAGTTTAATAATGAAAACATTGCATTTTCTTAACTTTTAGATTTTTAAAGTCCTATAGGGATAAATCCTTTCTAAATAATCAGTTAATTTAAATTTTGTTGTTTTTTTAATTGTCACCTTTGCCACAATGCAATTTGAAATAATTTATATAATTTTTGTCTACAAACATATTACTTAAGAAAAAGCAAATAAAATGTACTCTAATAAAAAGTTTCCCCACTCCCCTTAAGAGCAATATGATTGATAAAAGATTGAAACTTGCGATTACTATTTATAATATTCATCCACAAAAGTGTATTTTATACAATTGGGTCCACTACTATTTTTGTTCAATTAAGACTTTCAAATATTATGTTTTTCTCATCATTCAAATGTCATGGCATTAGCAATAAATTTAAAAATCAAGACATTGCACTTTTTCAATTTTTAGAATTCTAAAGTCCTATAAGAATAAATGTATTCTTAATTATCAGTTGAATTTTAATTTTGTAATTTTTTTAATTATCTCCTTTGTGACATTGCTATTTGAAATTATTTATATAATTTTAGTCTAAAAAAATATTACTTTAGAAAAAGCTAATGTGTGGGAGTTTTATAAGAACTTTCCCCACTTCCCTCAAGAGCAATATGTTTGACACGACATTGAAGGTTGAAATTGCTATTTATAATATTTGTCCACTCAAGTGTATTTTATACAATTGAGTCTATTACTTGCATTTTTGTTAAATTAAGATTTTCAAATATTATGTTTTAGTCACCATTCAAAATGCAATGACATTAATAATAAATTTAATAATCAAAATATTGCATTTTCTCAGCTTTTAGAATTATAAATTCTTATAGGGATAAATCCATTGTTAATAATTAGTTAAATTTAAATTTTGTAATTTCTTAATTGTCTCCTTTGCCACAAAGCAAGTTGAAATAATTTTATAATTTTTGTCTTCCAGCATATTACTTAAGAAAAAGTAAATGCAAAGGACTCTAAGAAGAACTTTCCCCACTCCCCTCCAAAGCAATATGTTTGACACAAGATTAAAGCTTGCGATTATTTTTTATAATATTCATCCACAAAAATGTAATTAATACAATTGAGTCCATTACTTGTTTTTTTGTTCAATTAATATTTTCAAATATTATGTTTTACTCACCATTCAAAATGCAATGACTTTAACAATAAATTTAAGAATCAAAACATTGCATTTTCTTAACTTTTAGAATTTAAATTTTGTAATTTTTTTAATTGTCTCCTTTGTCATAATGCAATTTGAAATAATTTATATAATTATTGTCTACCAATGTATTACTTAAGAAAAAACCAGTACAATGGATTCTAATAAGAAGTTTCCCCACTCCCCTCAAGAGCAATATGGTTGACCCAAAATTGAAAGTTGTACTATTTATAATATTCATACACAAAAGTTTATTTTAAACAATTGAGTCTATTACTTGTATTTTTATTCAACTAAGACTTTCAAATAATATATTTTTCTCACCAATCAAATGCAATGGCATTAGTAACAAATTTAAAAATCAAAATATTGTACTTTTTTAATTATAGGAATTCTAAAGTTCTGTAAGAATAAATGCATTATTATTTATCAGTTGAATTTTAATTTTGTAATTTTTTTAATTGTCTCCTTTGTGACATTACTATTTGAAATGATTTATATAATTTTAGTCTAAAAAAATATTACTTTAGAAAAAGCTAATTTGTGGGAGTCTAATAAAAAGTTTCCCCACTCCTTTCCTAAGCAATATAATTGACCCAAGATTGAAACTTGCAATTACTTTTTATAATATTCATACACAAAAGTGTATTTTATATAATTGGGTCCACTACTTGTATTTTTGTTCAATTAAGACTTTCAAATATTACGTTTTTCTCACCATTAAAATACGATGGCATTATTAATAAATTTAAAAATCAAAACATTGCATTTTTTCAATTTTTAGGATTCTAAAGTCCTTTAGGAAAAAATGTATTCTTAATTATCAGTTGAATTTTAATTTTGTAATTTTTTTTAATTGTCTCCTTTGTGACATTGCTATTTGAAATTATTTATATAATTTTAGCCTAAAAAAATATTACTTTAGAAAAAGCTAATGTGTGGGAGTCCTATAAGAAGTTTCCCCACTTCCCTCAAGAGCAATATGATTGACCCAACATTGAAAGTTGGGATTGCTATTTATAATATTCGTCCACCATAATGTATTTTATACAATTGAGTCCATTACTTGTATTTTTGTTCAATTAAGAATTTCAAATATTATGTTTTACTCGCTACTCAAAATGCAATGATATTAACAATAAATTTAATGATCAAAATATTGTATTTTCTCAACTTTTAGAATTTTGAAGTCTTATAGAGATAAATCCATTGTTAATAATCAGTTGAATTTAAATTTTGTAATATTTTAATTGTCTGCTTTGCCACAAAGCAATTTCAAATAATTTTTGTCTACCAACATATTACTTATGAAAAAGCAAATGCTATGGAGTCTAAGAAGAAGTTTCCCCACTCCATTCTAAAGCAATATGGTTGACCCAAGATTGAAGTTTGTGATTACTATTTATAATATTCATCCACAAAAATGTATTGTATACAATTGAGTCCATTAGTTGCATTCTTTTTCAATTAAGATGTTCAAATATGATGTTTTACTCACCATTCAAAATGCAATGGTTTTAACAATAAATTTAATAATCAAAATATTGCATTTTCTCAACTATTAGAAATTTAAAGTCTTATATTCTTTGTTAATAATCAGTTGAATTTAAATTTTGTAATTTTTTTAATTGTCTCCTTTTCAACAATGCAATTTGAAATAATTAATATAATTTTTATCTATTAACATATTACTTAAGAAAAAGTAAATGCAATGGACTCTAAGAAGAAGTTTCCCCACTCCCCTCCAAAGCAATATGGTTGACCCAAGATTAAAGCCTGCGATTACTATTTATAATATTCATCCGCAAAAGTGTATTTTATACAATTGAGTTCATTACTTGTCTTTTTGTTCAATTAAAATTTTTGAATATTACGTTTTTCTCACCATTCAAAATGCAATGGTATTAACAATAAATTTAATAATCAAAACATTACATTTTCTCAACTTTTCGAATTTTAAAGTCCTATAGGGATAAATCCTTAATTAATAATGAGTTGAATTTAAATTTTGTAATTTTTTTAATTGTCTCCTTTACGACAATGCAATTTGAAATAATTTATATAATTTTTGTCTACCAACATAATACTTAAGAAAAAGTAAATTCAATGGACTCTAATAAGAAGTTTCCGCACTCCCCTCAAGAGCAATATGCTTGACCCAACATTAAACGTGAGATTGCTATTTATAATAGTTGTCCACTAAAATGTATTTTATACAATTGAGTCCATTATTTGTATTTTTGTTCAATTAACATATTCAAATATTATATTTTACTCATCCTTCAAAATACAAGGGCATTAACAATAAATTTAATAATCAAAATATTACGTTTTTTCAACTTTTAGAATTTTTAAGTTTTAAAGGGGTAAATCCGTTGTTAATAATCAGTTGAATTTAAATTTTGTAATTATTTTAATTGTTTACTTTGCCATAAAGCAATTTGGGATAATTTTTATAATTTTTGTCTACCAACATATTACTTAAGAAAAAGCAACTGCGATGGACTCTAAGACGAACTTTCCCCGCTCCCCTCCAAAGCAATATAGTTGACCCAAGATTGAAACTTTCGATTACTATTTATAATATTTATCCACAAAACTTTGTCTTATGCAATTGAGTCCATTCTTGTATTTTTGTTCAATTAAGATTTTCAAATATTATGTTTTACTCACCATTCAAAATGCAATGGTATTAACAATAAATTTAATAATCAAACATTGCATTTTCTTAACTTTTAGAATTTGAATGTCCTATAAGGATAAATCCTTTGTTAATAATCAGTTGAATTTAAATTTTGTAATTTTTTAATTGTTTTCTTTGCCACAATGCAATTTGAAATAATTTATATAATTTTTGTCTACCAACATATTACTTAAGAAAAAACAAATACAATGAATTCTAATAAGAAGTTTCCTCACTCTCGCCAAGAGCAATATGGTTGACCTAAGATTGAAACTTGTTATTATTATTTATAATATTCATCCACAAAAGTATATTTTATATAATTGAGTTCATTACTTGTATTTTTATTATATTAAGATTTTCAAATATTATGTTTTAGTCACCATTCAAAATGAAAGGACTTTAATAATAAATTTAATAATCAAACCATTGCATTTTCTCAACTTTTAGAATTTTAAAGTTTTATAAGGATAAATCCTTTATTAATAATTAGTTGAATTTAAATTTTGTAATTTTTTTAATTGTCTCTTTTGCCATAATGCAATTTGAAATAATTTATATAATTTTTGACTACCAACATAATACTTAAGAAAAAGCAAATTCAATGGACTCTAATAAGAAGTTTCCCACTCCCCTCAAGAGCAATATACCTAACCCAACATTGAAACTTGTATTGCTATTTATAATAATCATCCACTAAAGTGTATCTTATACAATTGAGTTTATTTTTGTATTTTTTTTTTCAACTAAGATTTTCAAAAATTATGTTTTACTCACCATATTCAAAATGCAATGGTTTTAACAATATATTTAATAATCAAAACATTGCGTTTTTTGAACTTTTAGAATTTTAAAGTCCTATAGGGATAAATCCTTTGTTAATAATCAGTTGAATTAAATTTGTAAAATTTTTTTAATTATTTGGTTTTCCACAATACAATTTGAAATAATTCATATAAGTTTTGTCTCCCAGCATATTACTTAAGAAAAAGCAAATAAAATGGTGTCTAATAAGAAGTTTCCCCACTCCACTCAAGAGGAATATGGTTGACCCAAGATTAAAGCTTGCAACTATTATTTATAATATTCATCCACAAAAATGTATTTTATATAATTGAGTCCATTATTTGTATTTTATTTGAATTAAGATTTTCAAATATTATCTTTTACTCACCGTTCAAAATGTTAGAGCATTAACAATAAATTTAATAGTTAAAACATTGCGTTTTTTTAACTTTTGAAATTTTAAAGTTTTAAAGGGATAAATCAATAGTTAAAAATCAATCGAATTTAAATTTTGTAATTTTTCAATTGTCTCCTTTTCCACAATGCAATTTGAAATAATTTAAATAACGTTTGTCTACCAACATATTACTTAAGAAAAAACAAATGCAATGGATTCTAAAAAGAAGTTTCTCCACTCCCCTCCAAAGTAATATGGTTGATCCAAGATTGAAGCTTGCTTATAATATTAATTCACAAAAGTGTATTTTATACAATTGAGTCAATTCCTGTCTTTTTGTTCGATTAAGATTTTCAAATATTATGTTTTACTCACCATTCAAAATGCAACGATAGTAAAAATAAATTTAAAAATCAAAACTTTGCATTTCCTTAACTTTTAGAATTTTAAAATCCTATAGAGATAAATGCTTTGATAATAATTAGTTGAATTTAAATTGTGTAATTTTTTTAATCATTTTTTTTTTCACAATGCAATTTGAAATAATTCATATAATTTTTGTCTACCAATATATTACTTAAGAAAAAGCAAATAAAATGGTGTCTAATAAGAAGTTTCCCCACTCCACTTATGAGGAATGTGGTAGACCTAAAATTGAAACTTGCGATTACGATTTATAATTTTCATCCACAAAAATGTATTTTATTAAATTAAAATTTTGAAATCTTATCTTTTACTCATCGTTCAAAATGTTAGGGCATTAACAATAAATTTAACAATCAAAACATTGCGTTTTTTCAACTTTTAGAATTTTAAAGTTTTAAAGGGGTAAATTCATCATTAATAATCAGTTTAATTTAAATTTTGTAATTTTTTTAATTGTCTACTTTGCCATAAAGCAATTTGAGATAATTTTTATAATTTTTGTCTACCAACATATTACTTAAGAAAAAGCAAATGCAATGGACTCTAGGAAGAAGTTTCCCCACTCCCCTCCAAAGCAATATGGTTGACCCAAGATTGAAGCTTGCGATTACTATTTATAATATTGACCCACAAAAGTGTATTTTATATAATTGAGTCCATTACTTGTATTTTTGCTGAATTAAGATTTTCAAATATTATTTTTTACTTACCGTTTAAAATGCAAGGGCATTAATAATAAATTTAATAATCAAAACATTGTGCTTTTTCAACTTTAAAAATTTTAAAGTCCTATAGAGATAAATTCTTTGTTAATAATTAGTTGAATTTAAATTTTTTAATTTATTTAATTGTCTACCTTGCTACAATGCAATTTGATACAATTTATAAAATTTTTGTCTACCAACATATTACTTAAGAAAAACCAAAGGCAATGGACTCTAAGAAGAAGTTTCCCCACTCCCCGCCAAAGCAATATGGTTGACCCAAGATTGAACCTTGCGATTACTATTTATAATATTCATCCACAAAAGTATATTTTAAACAATTGAGTCCATTACTTATATTTTTGTTCAATTAAGATTTTCAAATATTGTGTTTTACTCACGATTCAAAATGAAATGACTTTAACAATAAATTTAATAATTAAAACATTGCATTTTTTCAACTTTTATAATTTTAAAGTCCTATAGGGATAAATCCTTTGTAAATAATCAGTTGAATTTAAATTTTATAATTTTTTCATTGTCTCCTTTGCCCCAAAGTAATTTGAGATAATTTTTATAATTTTTCTCTACCAACATATTACTTAAAAAATGCAAATGCAATGGTCTCTAAGAAAAGGTTTCCCTACTCCCCTCCAATGCAATATGGTTGACCTAAGATTGAAGCTTGCAATTAGTATTTATAATATTCATCTTCAAAAGTGTATTTTATACAATTGAGTCCATTACTTGTATTTTTGTTGAATTAAGATTTTCAAATATTATCTTTTACTCACCGTTTAAAATGCAAGGGTATTAACAATAAATTTAATAATCAAAACAATGCATTTTTTCAACTTTTAGAATTTTAAAGTTATAAATTTTGTAATTTGTTTCATTATCTCCTTTGCCACAAGACAATTTGAAATAATTTATATAATTTTTGCCTACTAACATATTACTTAAGAAAAAGCAAAGGCAATAGGCACTAAGAAAAAAGTTTCCCTACTTCCCTCTAAAGCAATACGGTTGACCCAAAATTGAAACTTGCAATTACTATTTATAATATACATCCGCAAAAGTATTGAAACTTGCAATTACTATTTATAATATACATCCGCAAAAGTGTATTTTATACAATTGATTCCATTACTTGTATTTTTTCTGAATTAAGATTTTCAAATATTATCTTTTACTCACCCTTTAAAATAAAAGGGCATTAACAATAAATTTAATAATCAAAACATTACTTTTTTTCAACTCTTAGAATTTTAAAGTTATAAATTTTGTCATTTGTTTCATTATCTCCTTTGCCACAAAGCAATTTGAAATAATATATATAATTTTAGTCTACCAACATATTACTTAAGAAAAAGGAAAGGCAATTGACTCTAAGAAGTTTCCCTACTCCCCTCCAAAGTAATATGGTTGACCCAACATTGAAACTTGTGATTACTATTTATAATATTTATTCGCAAAAGTGTATTATATACAATTGAGTCCATTACTTGTATTTTTGCTTAATTAAAATTTTCAAATATTATCTTTTACTTACTGTTCAAAATGGAAGAGCATTAACAATAAATTTAATAATCAAAATATTGCATTTTTTCAACTTTTCGAATTTTAAAGTTATACATTTTGTAATTTGTTTAATGGTCTACTTTGCCACAAGAAAATTTGAAATAATTTATATAATTTTTGTGTGCCAACATATTACTTAAGAAAACGCAAATACAATGGACTTTAAGAAGAAGTTTCCCCACTCCCCTCCAAAGCAATATGGTTGACCCAAGATTGAAACTTGCGATTATTATTGATAATATTCATCCACAAAAGTTTATCTTATACAATTGAGTCCATTACTTGTATTTTTGTTCAATTAAGATTTTCAAATATTGTGTTTTACTCACCATTCAAAATGCAATGGCTTTAACGATAAATTTAATAATCAAAACATTCCATTTTCTCAACTTTTAGAATTTTAAGGTTATAAATTTTGTAATTTGTTTAATTGTCTCCTTTGCCACAAGGCAATTTGAAATAATTTATATAATTTTTCTCTTCCAATATATTACTTAAGAAAAAGTAAAGGCATTGGGCACTAAGAAAAAAGTTTCCTCACTTCCCTCCAAAGCAATACGGTTGACCCAAGATTGAAAGTTGCGATTACTATTTATAATATATAACCACAAAAGTGTATTTTATACAATTGAGTCCATTACTTGTATTTTTGCTGACTTAAGATTTTCAAATATTATCTTTTACTCACCTTTTAAAATGTAAGGGCATTAACGATAAATTTAATAATCAAAATATTACATTTTTTCGACTTTTAGAATTTTAAAGTTATAAATTTTGTAATTTGTTTCATTGTCTCCTTTGCTACAAGGCAATTTGAAATAATTTATATAACTTTTTTCTACCAACATATTACTTAAGAAAAATAAAAGGCAATGGACTTTTAAAAGAAGTTTCCCCGCTCTCGTCCAAAGCAATATGGTTGACCCAAAATTGAAAGTTGCGATTACTATTTATAATATTCATCTGCAAATGTGTATTTTATACAATTGAGTCTATTACTTGTATTTTTGCTGAATTAAAAGTTTCAAATATTATCTTTTACTCACTGTTCAAAATGCAAAGGTATTAACAATAAATTTAATAATCAGTTGAATTTAAATTATATAATTTTTTTAATTGTCTCCTTTTCCACAATGCAATTTGAAATAATTTATATAATTTTTGTCTACCAACATATTACTTAAGAAAAAGCAAATGCAATGGACTCAAAAAAGAAGTTTCTCCACTCCCCTCCAAAGCAATATGGTTGACCCAGGATTGAAGCTGGCGATTTTTATTTATAATATTCATCCACATAACTTTATCTTATACAATTGAGTCCATTCCTGTATTTTTGTTCAATTAAAATTTTCAAATATTATGTTTTACTCACCATTTAAAATGCAATAGGATTGACAATAAATTTAATAATCAAAACCATGCATTTTCTCAACTTTTAGAAGTTTAAAGTCCTATAGGGATAAATCCTTTATTAATAATCAATTGAATTTCAATTTTGTAATTTTTTTAACTGTCTCCTTTTCCACAATGCAAATTGAAATAATTTATATAATTTTTGTCTACTAACATATTACTTAAGAAAAACGAAATGCAATGGACTTTAAGAAGAAGTTTCCCTACTCCCCTCCAATTCAATATGGTTGACCTAGGATTGAAGCTTGTGATTACTATTTATAATATTCATCCGCAAAAGTGTATTTTATACAATTGAGTCCATTACTTGTATTTTGGTTCCATTAAGATTTTCACATATTATGTTTTACTCACAATTCAAAATGCAATGACTTTAACAATAAATTTAACAATCAAAAAATTGCATTTTTTCAACTTTTAGAATTTTAAAGTCCTATAGGGATGAATCCTTCGTAAATAATCAGTTGAATTTAAATTTTGTAATTTTTTCATTGCCTCCTTTGCCCCAAAATAATTTGAGATAATTTTTATAATTTTTGCCTACCAACATATTACTTAAGAAAGAGTAAATGCAATGGACTCTAAGAAGAAGTTTCCCCACTCCCCTCCACTGCACGATGGTTGATCCAAAATTAAAACTTGTGATTATTATTTATAATATTCATCCATAATAGTGTATTTTATACAATTGAGTCAATTATTTGTATTTTTGCTTAATTAAGATTTTCAAATATTATCTTTTACTCACCCTTTAAAATGCAAGGGTATTAACAATAAATTTAATAATCAAAACATTGCATTTTTTCAACTTTTAGAATTTTAAAGTTATAAATTTTGTAATTTGTTTCATTGTCACCTTTGCCACATGGCAAATTGAAATAATTTATATAATTTATTTCTACCAACATATTACTGAAGAAAAAGCAAAGGCAATGGACTCTCAAAAGAAGTTTCCCCACTCCCTTCCAAAGCAATATGGTTGCCAAGATTGAAACTTGCGATTACTATTTATAATATTCATCCGCAAAAGTGTATTTTATATAATTGAGTCCATTACTTGTGTTTGTGCTGAATTAAGATTTTCAAATATTATCTTTTACTCACCATTCAAAATGCAAGGGTATTAAAAATAAATTTAATAATCAAAACATTGCATTTTTTGAACTTTTAGAATTTTAAAGTTATAAGTTTTGTAATTTGTGTAATTGTCTCCTTTGCCACAAGACAATTTGAAATAATTTATATAATTTTTGTGTACCAACATATTACTTAAGAAAAAACAAATGCAATGGACTTTAAGAAGAAGTTTCCCCACTCCCCTCCAATGTAATATAGTTAACCCAAGATTGAAGCTTGCGATTACTATTTATAATATTTATCCACAAAAGTTTATTTTATACAATTAAGTCCATTACTTGTATTTTTACTGAATTAAAATTTTCAAATATTATCTTTTACTCACCGTTCAAAATAGAAGGGCATTAACAATAAATTTAATAATCAAAACATTGCATTTTCTCAACTTTTAAAATTTTAAGGTTATAAATTTTGTAATTTGTTTAATTGTCTCCTTTGCCACAAGGTAATTTGAAATAATTTATATAATTTTTCTCTTCCAACATATTACTTAAGAAAAAGAAAAGGCAATTGACTCTAAGAGGAAGTTTCTGCACTCCCCTCCAAAGTAATATGGTTGACCTAAGATTGAAACTTGCGATTACTATAGATAATAGTCATCCACAAAAGTTTATCTTATACCATTGAGTCCATTACTTGTATTTTTGTTCAACTAAGATTTTCAAATATTGTCTTTTACTCACCATTCAAAATGCAATGGGTTTAACGATAAATTTAATAATCAAAACATTATATTTTCTCAACTTTTATAATTTTAAAGTCCTATAGGGATAAATCCTTTGTTAATAATTAGTTGAATTTAAATTTTGTAATTTTTTTAATTGTCTCCTTTTCCACAATGCAATTTGAAATAATTTATATAATTTTTGTCTACTAACATATTACTTAAGAAAAAGCAAATGCAATGGACTCAAAAAAGACATTTTTCCATTCCCTTCCAAAGCAATATGGTTGACCCAGGATTGAAGCTGACGATTTTTATTTATAATATTTATCCACAAAACTTTATCTTATACAATTGAGTCCATTCTTGTATTTTTGTTCAATTAAGATTTTCAAGTATTATGTTTTACTCTCCATTCAAAATGCAATGGGACTAACAATAAATTTAATAATCAAGACAATGCATTTTCTCAACTTTTAGAAGTTTAAAGTTCTATATGTATAAATCCTTTGTTAATAATCAATTAAATTTCAATTTTGTAATTTTTTTAATAGTCTCCTTTTCCACAATGCAATTTGAAATAATTTATATAATTTATGTCGACTAACATATTACTTAAGAAAAAGCAAATGCAATGGACTTAAAGAATAAGTTTCCCCACTCCCCTCCAAATCAATAAGGTTGACCCAAGATTAAAGCTTGCGATTACTATTTATAATATTCATTCGCAAAAGTGTATTTTATACAATTGAGTCCATTACTCGTATTTTTGTTCAATTAAGATTTTCAAGTATTGTGTTTTACTCACGATTCAAAATGCAATGGCTTTAACAATAAATTTAACAATCAAAACATTGCATTTTTTCAACTTTTAGAATTTTAAAGTCCTATAGGGATAAATCCTTCGTAAATAATCAATTGAATTTATATTTTATAATTTTTTCATTGTGTCTTTTGCTCTAAAGTAATTTAAGATAATTTTCATAATTTTTGTCTACCAACATATTACTTAAGAAAAAGCAAATGAAATGGACTCTAAGAAGAACTTTCCCCACTCCCCTCCAAAGCAATATGGTTAACCCAAGATTGAAACTTGCGATTACTATTGATATTATTTATCCACAAAAGTGTATTTCAAATAATTGAGTTCATTACTTGTATTTTTCCTGAATTAAGATTTTCAAATATTATCTTTTACTCACCATTCAAAATGCAAGGGCATTAACGATAAATTTAATAATCAAAACATTGCATTTTCTCAACTTTTAGAATTTTAAGGTTATAAATTTTGTAATTCGTTTAATTGTCTCCTTTACCACAAGGCAATTTGAAATAATTTATATAATTTTTCTCTTCTGACATATTACTTAAGAAAAAGTAAAGGCAATGGACTCTAAGAAGAAGTTTCCTCGATCCCGTTCAAAGCAATATGGTTGACCCAAGATTGAAACTTACAATTACTATTGACAATATTCATCCACAAATGTGTATTTTATACTATTAAGTCCATTACTTGTATTTTTGTTCAATTAAGATTTTCAAATATTTTATTTTACTTACCATTCAAAATGCAATGACATTAACAATAAATTCAATAATCAAAACATTGCATTTTCTTAACTTTTAGAATTTTGAAGTCCTATAGGGATAAATCCATTGTTAATGATCAGCTGAATTTGAATTTTGTAATTTTCTAATTGTCTCCTTTGCCACAAAGAAATATGGTTGACCCAAGATTGAAACTTGCGATTACTATTGATAATATTCATCCACAAAAGTTTATCTTATACAATTGAATCCATTACTTGTACTTTAGTTCAATTAAGACTTTCAAATATTATGCTTTTCTCACCATTCAAATTCAATGGAATTAGCAATAAATTTCAAAATCAAAACCTTACACTTTTTTAATTTTTAGAATTCTAAAGTCCTATAGGAATAAATGCATTGTTAATTATCAGTTGAATTTTAGTGTTGCACTTTTTTTAATTGTCTCCTTTGTGACATTGTTATTTGAAATGATTTACATAATTTTAGTCTAAAAAAATATTACTTTAGAAAAAGCTAATGTATGGGACTCTAATAAGAAGTTTCCCCACCTCCCTTAAGAGCAATATGCTCGGCCTAACATTGAAGGTTGAGATTACTATTTATAATATTTGTCCTCTAAAGTGTATTTCATACAATTGAGTCCATTACTTGTATTTTTGTTCAATTAAGATTTTCAAATATTATGTTTTACTCACCATTCAAAATGCAATGGAATTAACAATAAATTCAATAATCAAAACATTGCATTTTCTCAACTTTTAGAATTTTGAAGTCTTATAGGGATAAATCCATTGTTAATGATTAGCTTAATTTGAATTTTGTAATTTTTTAATTGTCTCCTTTGCCACAAAGCAATTTGAGATAATTTTTCTCTACCAACATATTACTTATGAAAAAGCAAATGCAATGAACTCTAAGAATAACTTTCCTTACTCCCCTCTAAAGCAATATGGTTGACCCAAGATTGAAGCTTGTGATTACTATTAATAATATTCATCCACAAATGTGTATTTTGTACACTTGAGTCCATTACTTGTATTTTTGTTCAATTAAGATTTTCAAATATCATGTTTTACTCACCATTCAAAATGCAATGGCTTTAACAATAATTTGATTTTTAAATATATTGTTAATGTCATTACATTTGAATGGTGAGAAAAAAAATATAATATTTGAATATGTTAAATAAACAAAAATACAAGTAATGGACTCAATGGTATAAAATACACTTTAGTGGATGAATATTATAAACAACAATCCTAAACTTTAATGTTGGGCCAAGCATATATCTCTATAGAGGAATGGAAAAACTTCTTATTAGAATACATTACATTTGCTTTTCCTCAAGTAATATGTTTGCAGATTAAAATTATATAAATCATTTCAAACTACATTATGGGAAAGGAGACAATTAAAACAATTACAAAATTTAAATTCAAGTAATTATTAACAATGCATTTATCCTTACAAGAGTTTGAAATTCTATAAATTGAAAAAATGCAATGCTTTGATTTTTAAATTTATTGTTAATGCTATTGCATTTGAATGGTGAGAAAAACATAATATTTGAATATGTTAATTGAAATAAAATACAAGTAATGGACTCAATTGTATAAAATACACTTTAAGGGATGAATGTTATAAATAGTAATCGCAAGCTTTAATGTTGGGTCAAGTATATAACTCTAGAGAGAAGTGGGAAAATTATTAGAGTCCACTACATTTTCTTTTCCTTAAGGAATATGTTTGTAGATTAAAATTATATAAATCATTTCAACTTGCATTATGGCTAAGGAGACAATTAGAAAAATAACAAAATTCAAACTTCAAGGAATTATTAACAATGAATTTATCCTTATAAGACTTTAAAATTCTAAAAATTGAAAAAATGCAATGTTTTGATTTTCAAATTTATTGCTAAAGCCATTGCATTTGAATGGTGAGAAAAACATAATATTTGAATATGTTAATTGAACAAAAATACAAGTAATGGACTTAATTGTATAAAATATACTTTAGT
>JAHOYR010000008.1:5156279-5230614 GCA_023213295.1 Bruguiera hainesii
AATTAAAAAAATTACAAAATTTAAATTCAACTGATTATTAACAAAACATTTATCCTTATATGAATATAAAATTCTAAAAATTGAAAAATGCAATGTTTTAATTTTTAAATTTATTACCAAAGCCATTGCATTTGAATAGTGAGAAAAACACAATATTTGAATATGTTAATTGAATAAAAATACAAGTAATGGACTTAATTGGATAAAATACACTCTAGTTGATAAATATTATAAACAACAATCCCAAGTTTCAATGTTGGACCAAACATATATCTCTAGAGGGAAATAGGAAAACTTCTTATTAGCGTCCACTACATTTACTTTTTCTGAAGCAATATGTATGTAGACTAAAATTATATAAATCATTTCAAATTGCACTGTGGCAATGGAGATAATTAAAAAAATTACAAAAAATAAATTTAATTGACTATTAACAATGCATTTATACTTATAAGAATTTAAAATTCTAAAAATTTAAAAAATGTAATGTTTTGATTTTTAAATTTATTACTAAAGTCATTGCATTTGAATTGTGAGAAAAAAAATAATATTTGAATACATCAATTGAAATAAAATACACTTTAGTTGATGAATATTATAAATAGCAATCTCAATCTTTAATGTTGGGCCAAGCATATATCTCAACAAGGGAATGGGAAAACTTCTTATTAAAGTCCATTGTATTTACGTTTTCTTAAACAATATGTATGTAGACTAAAATTATATAAATTATTTCAAATTGCTCTATGGTAATGGAGATAATTAAAAAAATTACTAAATTTAAATTTAGCTGATTATGAATAAAGCATTTATCCCCATAAAAATATAAAATTCTAAAAATTGAAAAAAATGCAATACTTTGATTTTTAAATTTATTGCCAAAGTCATTGCATTTGAAAAGTGAGAAAAATACAATATTTGAATATGTTACTTGAAATAATATACATGTAATGGACACAATTGTATAAAATATACTTTAGTGGATGATTGTTATAAATAACAATCACAACTTTCAATGTTCGGTTATACATATATCTTTAGAGGGGAGTGAGAAAACTTCTTATCAAATCATTTATCCATATAAGACTATAAAATTAAAAATTTAAATTCAACTCATTAACAATTCATTTATTCATATAAGACTATAAAATTCTAAAAATTGAAAACATACAATGTTTTGATTTTTAAATTTATAGCTAAAGCCATTGCATTTGAATAGTGAGAAAAACATAATTTTTGAATATGTTAATTGAAATAAAATACATGTAATGGACTCTATTGTATAAAATACACTTTAGTGGATTAATATTATAAATAGTAATCCTAAGCTTTAATGTTGGGCCAAGCATATATATCTAGAGAGGAATGGGAAAACTTCTTATTAGAGTCCATTACATTTACATTTTCTTAAGCAATATGTATGTAGACTAAAATTATATAAATCATTTCAAAATGCATTGTGGCAAAGGAGACAATTAAAAGAAATTACAAAATTTAAATTCAATTGATTATTAACAATGCATTTTTTGCTAGAAGACTTTAAAATTCTAAAAATTGAAAAAATGCAATGTTTTGATGTTTAAATTTTCTGTAAATGTCATTGCATTTGAATGGTGAGAAAAACATAATATTTGAATATATTAATTTAACAAAAATACAAGAAATGGACTCAATGGTATAAAATACACTTTAATAGATGAATATTATAAATAACAATTCCAAACTTCAATGTTGGGCAAAACTTATATCTCTAAAGGGAATGAAAAACTTCTTATTCGAGGCTGCTACATTTGTTTTTTCTTCAATAATATATTTGTAAACTAAAATTATATAAATCATTTCAAATTGCACTGTGGCAAAGGAGACAATTAAAAAAAATCACAAAATTTAAATTTAACTAATTATTAACAATGCATTTGTCACTATAAGACTTTAAAATTCTAAAAATTGGAAAAATGCAATGTTTTGATTTTTATATTTTTTGTAAATGCTATTGCATTTGAATGGCGAGAAAAACATAATATTTGAATATGTTAATTGAACAAAAATACAAGAAATAAACTTAATGACATAAAATACACTTTAGTGGATGAATATTATAATTAGCAATCCCAAATTTTAATATTGGGCCAAGTATATATCTCTAGAAGGGAATGAGAAAACTTCTTATCAGAGTCCATTGCATTTACTTTTTCATAAGCAATATGTATATAGACTAAAATTATATAAATCAATTCAAATTGCATTGTGGCAATAAAGATAATTAAACAAATTACAAAATTTAAAATTTAAATTCAACTGATTATTAATAAAGCATTTATCCTTATAAAATTATAAAATTGTAAATATTAAAAAAATGCAATGTTTTGATTTTTAAATTTATTGTCAAAGCCATTGCATTTGAATAATGAGAAAAATACAATATTTGAATATGTTAATTGAAATAAAATATGTGTAATGGACTTAACTGTATAAAGTATACTTTAGTGGATAAATATTATAAATAACAATTTTAAACTTTAATGTTGGGCCAACCATACATCTCGATAAGGGAATGGGAAAACTTCTTATTAGAGTCTATTGCATTCACCTTTTTTTAAGTAATATGTTTGCAGATTAAAATTATATACATCATTTTAAATTGCATTGTGGTAGAGGAGACAATTAAAAAAATTACAAAATTTAAATTCAATTGATTATTAACAATTCCTTTACCCATATAAGATTATAAATTTCTAAAAATTGAAAAAATGCAATGTTTTGATCTTTCAATTTATTGCTAAAGCCATTGCATTTGAATAGTGGGAAAAACATAATATTTGAATATGTTAATTGAAATAAAATACATGTAATGGACTTAATATAAAATACACTTTAATGGATGAATATTATAAATAGCAATCACAAACTTCAATGCTGGGTCAAACATATATTTGTAAAGGGGAATGAGAAAACTTTTTATTAGTGTCTACTACATTTACTTTTTCTTAAGAAATATACTTGTAGACCAAAATCATATAAATCATTTCAAATTGAACTGTGGCAAAGGAGATAAAAAAAGATTACAAATTTTAAATTCAACTGAGTATTAGTAATGCATTGATCCCTACAAGACTTTAAATTCTAAAAAGTGAAAAATTGCAATGTTTTGATTTTAAAATTTATTGTAAATGCCATTGCATTTGTTAGGTGAAAACAACATAATATTTGAATATGTTAATTGAACAAAAGTACAAGTAATAGACCCAATCGTATAAAATACACATAAGTGGATGAATATTATAAATAACAATCATAAGCTTCAATGTTGGGCCAAACATATATCTCTAGAGGGGAATGGAAAACTTCTTATTAGAGTGCAATTGTTTGTTGACTAAAATTATATAAATCATTTCAAATTGCATTGTGGTATAAGAGACAATTAAAAAAATTATAAAATTTAAATTCAACTGACTATTAACAATGCATTTATCCTTATAGGACTTCAAAATTCTAAAAATTGAAAAAAATGCAATGTTTTGATTTTTAAATTTATTGTTAATGTTGTTGCATTTGAATGGTGAGAAAAACATAATATTTGAATATGTTAATAGAACAAAAAGTCAAGTAATGGACTAAATTATATAAAATTCACTTTAGTGGATGAATATTATAAATAGCAAACCTAACATTCAATGTTGTGCCAAGCATATTACTCTTAATAGGTGTGGGGGAACTTCTTATTAAAGTCCATTGTATTACTTTTTCTTGAGTAATATGTTTGTAGAATAAAATTATATAAATCATTACAAATAGCATTATCGCTAAGGAGACAATTGAAAAAATTAGAAAAGTTAAATTCAACTAATTAAAAACAATGCATTTATCCGTATAAGACATTATAATTCTTAAAATTGAAATATTGCAAGGTTTTGATTTTTACATTTATTGTAAATGCCATTGCATTTGAATGGTGAGAAAAACATAATATTTAAATATGTTAATTAAACAAAAGTACAAGTAATGAACTCAATAATATAAAATACACTTTAGTCGATGAATATTATAAATAGCAATCCTAAGTTTCTATGTTATGTCAAGCATATTGCTCTTAAGGGGAGCGGGGAAACTTCTTATAAGAGTCCATTGCATTTGGTTTTTCTTAAGTAATATATTTTTAGACTAAAATTATATAAATCATTTTAAATAGGTTTATCGCTAATGAGACAATTAAAAAAATTACAAAAGTTAAATTCAACTAATTAATAATAATGCACTTATCTTTATAAGACTTTATAATTCTTAAAATTGAAAATTTGCAATGTTTTCATTTTTACACTTATTGTAAAAGCCATTACATTTGAATGGTGAGAAAAACATAATATTTGAGTATGTTAATTGAACAAAAATATAGTTAATGGACTCAATTGTATAAAATACACTTTAATGGATGAATATTATAAATAACAATGCTAAGTTTCAATGCTTGGCCAAGCATATATCTTTAGAGGGAAGTGGGAACATATCTTCTTAGAGTCCATCGCATTTGCTTTCTCTTAAGTAATATGTTTGTAATCTAAAATTATATAAATCATTTCAAAATTGAATTATGGCAAAGGAGACAATTAAAATAATTACAAAATTTAAATTCAATTGATTATTAATAATGCATTTGTCCCTATAAGAACTTAAATTCTAAAAATTGAAAAAATGCAATGTTTAGATTTTTAAATTTATTGTTAATGGCATTACATTTGAATGCTGAGAAAAACGTAATATTTGAATATGTTAATTGAACAAAAATACATGTAATGGACTTAATTGTATAAAATATACTTTAGTGGATGAATATTATAAATAGCAATCCCAAATTTCAATGTTGGGTCAAACATATTACTCTTGAGGGGAGTGGGGAAACTTCTTATTAGAGTCCATTGCATTTGTTTTTTCTTAACTAATATGGATGAAGAGTAAAATTATATAAATCATTTCAAATTGCATTATGGCAAATGAGAAAATTAAAAAAGTTATAAGATTTAAATTGAACTAATTCTTAACAATGCATTTGTCCCTACAAGACTTCAAAATTCTAATGAAAAAATGCAATGTTTTCAATTTTAAATTTATTGTTAATAGCATTACATATGAATGTTGAGAAAAATATAATATTTGAATATGTTGATTAAACAAAAATACAAGTAATGGACTCAATTGTATAAAATACAATTTTATGGATCTGTATTATAAATAAGAATCCTAAACTTTAAAGTTGGGTCAAGCATATTACTCTTGATAAAAATGGGGAAACTTCTTATTAGAATCAATTACATTTGCTTGTTCTTAAGTAATATATTTTTAGACTAAAATTATATAAATCATTTCAAATAGTATTGTCGCAGAAGAGACCATTAAAAATTTACAAAAGTTAAATTTAACTAATTATTAATAATGCATTTATCCCTATAAGAAATTAAAATTCTAACAATTGAAAAATTGCAATGTTTTAAATTTATTGTTAATACCATTACATTTGAATGGTGAGAAAATCATAATATTTGAATATATTAATTGAACAAAAATATAGGTAATGGATGAATATTATAAATAACAATCCCAAGTTTCAATGCTTGGGCAAGCATATATCTCTAGAAGGAAGTGGGAAAACTTCTTTTTAGAGTCCATTGCATTTGCTTTTTCTTAAGTAATATCTTTGTAGACTAAAATTATATCAATCATTTTAAATAGCATTATCACTAAGGAGACAATTAAAAAAATTGCAAAATTAAATTCAATTGATTAATAACAATGCATTTATCCCTATAAGACTTTATAATTCTTAAAATTGAAAAATTGCAATTTTTTGATTTTCAATATATTGTAAATGCCATAACATTTGAATAGTGAGAAGAACATAATATTTAAATATGTTAATTGAACAAAAATACAAGTAATGGACTTAATAATATAAAATACACTTTAGTAAATGAATATTATAAATAGCAATCACAAACTTCAATGTTTTATCAAACATATTGCACTTGAGGGGAGTGGGGAAACTTCTTATAAGAGTCCATTGCATTTGGTTTTTCTTAAGCAATATATTTTTAGACTAAAATTATATAAATTATTTCAAATAGCATTATCACTAAGGAGACAATTAAAAAATTTACAAAAGTTAAATTCAACTGATTAATAATAATACATTTATCCCTATAAGACTTTATAATTCTTAAAATTCAAAAATTGCAATGTTTTGATTTCTACATTTATTGTAAATGCCATTGCATTTGAATGGTGAGAAAAAACATAATATTTGAAAATGTTAATTGAACAAAAATTCAAGTAATGGACTCAATTGTATAAAATAGACTTTTGTGGATGAACATTCTAAATAACAATCTAGGCTTTAATGTTGGGCCAAACGTATATCTCTAGAGGGGAATGGGAAAACTTCTTATTAGAGTCTATTGCATTTGCTTTCTCTTAAGTAATATGTTTGTAGACTAAAATTATATAAATCATTTCAAATAACACTGTGGCAAAGGAGACAAATAAAAAAATTACAAAATTTTAACCCACCTGATTATTAACAATGCATTTATCTTTATAGGTTTTTAAAATTCTAAAGATTGAAAAAGTGAAATGTTTTGATTTTTAAATTTATTGTTAATGGCATTACATTTGAAAAGTGAGAAAAACATAATATTTAAATATATTAATTGAACAAAAATATAGGTAATGGACTCAATTGTATAAACACACTTTAATGGATAAATATTATGAATAGAAATCCTAAATTTTAATGTTGGGTTAAACATATATCTCTAAAGGGTTGTGGTAAAACTTCTTATTAGAGTCCATTGTATTTGCTTTTTCTTAAGTACTATGTTTGTAGACTAAAATTATATAAATCATTTCAAATTGCATTATGACAAAGTAGAAAATTAAATAAATTACAAAATTTAAATTCGATTTTTAAATTTATTGTTAATGGCAATACATTTGAATGGTGAGAAAAGCGTAATGTTTGAATATGTTAATTGAACAAAAATACAAGTATTTGATAAAATTGTATAAAATACACATTAGTAAATGAATATTATAAATAGCAATCCTAAACTTCAATGTTGGGTCAAACATATTGCTTTTGAGGGGAGTAGGGAAACTTCTTATTAGAGTTCATTGTATTTGCTTTTGCTTAAGTAATATATTTTTAGACTAAAATTTTATAAATCATTTCAAATAGTATTGTTGCAAAGGTGACAATTAAAAAAATTACAAAATTTAAATTCAACTGATTATTAACAATGCATTTGTCCCTATAGAACTTTAAAACTCTAAAAATTGAAAAAATACAATATTTTCATTTTTAAATTTATTGTTAATGGCAATACATTTGAATGGTGAGAAAATGTAATATTTGAATATATTAATTGAACAAAAACACAAGTAATGGACTCAATTGTATAAAATACACTTTAGTGGAAGAATATTATAAATAGCAACCCTAAGTTTCGATGTTGGGTCAAGCATATTGCTCTTGAGGGGAGTAGGAAAATTTCTTATTGGAGTCCATTGCATTGGTATTTTCTTAAGTAGTATATTTTTAGACTAAAATTATATAAATCTTTTCAAATAGTAGTGTTGCAAAGGAGACAATTACACAAATTACCAAAGTTAAATTTAACTCATTAATAACAATGCATTTATCCTTATAGGACTTTAAAATTCTAAAAATAGAAAAAGTGCAATCTTTTGATTTTTAAATTTATTGTAAATTTCATTGCTTTTGAATGGTGAGAAAAATATAATATTGGATATGTTAATTGAACAAAAATACAAGTAATGGACATAATTGTATAAAATACACTTTAGTGGATGAATATTATAAATAACAATCTCAAGGTTCAATGTTGCGTCAAACATATTGTTCTTGAGTGGAGTGCAGAAACTTCTTATAAGTGTCTATTGCATTTGGTCTTTCTTAAGTAATATATTTTGAGACTAAAGTTATATAAATCATTTCAAATAACATTATCATTAAAGAGACAATTAAAAAAATTACGAAAGTTAAATTCAACTAATAAAAAATAATATATTTATCCCTATAAAACTTTATAATTCTTAAAATTTCAAAATTGCAATGTTTTGATTTTTAATATATTGTAAATGCCATAACATTTAAATGATGAGAAAAACAAAATATTTCAATATGTTAATCGAACAAAAATTCAACTAATGGACTCAATTGTATAAAATACATTTTTGAGGATGAATATTATAAATAGCAATCCCAAGCAACAATATTGGGTCAAGCATATTACTTTTGAGGGGTGGAGAAACTTCTTATAAGAGTCTATTGCATTTGTTTTTTCTTAAGTTATATGTTTGTTGATTAAAATTATATAAATCATTTTAAATTGCATTGTGGCAAAGGAGATAATTAAAAAACATTCCAAAATTTAAGATCAACAGATTATTAATATTGCATTTATCCCTATAAGACTTTAAAATTCCAAAAGTTGAAAAAATGCAATGTTTTGATTTTTAAATTTATTATTAATACCATTGCATTTTGAATGGTAAGAAAAATATAATATTTGAATATGTTAATTGAACAAAAATACAAGTAATAAACTCAATTGTATAAAATAAACTTTTGTAGATGAATATTATAAATAACAATCCCAAGTTTTAATGTTGTGTCAAGTATATTGCTCTTAAGAGGAGTGGGGAACCTTCTCATTAGAGTCCATTGCATTGGCATTTTCTTAAGTAGTATATTTTTAGAATAAAATAACATAAATCATTTCAAATAGCATTGTAAAAAAATTACAAAATTTAAATTCAACTAATTATTAATAATGCATTTGTCCCTATAAGATGTTAAAATTTTAAAAATTGAAAAAATGCAATATTTTAATTTTTAAATTTATTATTAACGTCATTACATTTGAATTATAAGAAAAACATAATATTTGACTATGTTAATTGAGAAAAAATTTAACTAATGGACTCAATTGTATAAAATACACTTTAGTGGGTGAAGATTAGAAAAAGCAATCTCAAACTTTAATGTTGGCTCAAGCATATTACACTTGAAGGGAGTGGCAAAACTTCTTATTAAAGTCCATTACATTTGGTTTTTGTTAAATAATATGTTTGCAGACTAAAATTATATAAATCATTTCAAATTGCATTTTGGCAAAGGAGACAATTAAAAAAAATTACAAATTTTAAATTCAACTTATTGTTAACGATGCATTTGTCCTTATAAGACTTTAAATTCTAAAAATTGAAAAAATGCAATGTTTTAATTTTTAAATTTATTATTAATGCCATTACATTTGAATTATGAGAAAAACATAATATTTGACTATGTTAATTGAGAAAAAATTTAACTAATGGACTCAATTGTATAAAATACACTTTAGTGGGTGAAGATTAAAAAAAGCAATCTCAATCTTTAATGTTGGCTCAAGCATATTGCACTTGAAGGGAGTGAGAAAACTTCTTATTAAAGTCCATTACATTTGGTTTTTGTTAAGTAATATGTTTGCAGACTAAAATTATATAAATCATTTTAAATTGCATTTTGGCAAAGGAGACAATTAAAAAAAATTAAAAATTTTAAATTCAACTTATTGTTAACGATGCATTTGTCCTTATAAGACTTTAAATTCTAAAAATTGAAAAAATGCAATGTCTTGATTTTTAAATTTATTGTTAATGGAATAACATTTAAATGCTGAGAAAAACATAATATTTAAATATATTAATTCAACAAAAATACATGTAATGGACTCAATTTTATAAAATACACTTTAGTGGATTAATATTATAAATAGCAATCCTAAACTTCAATGTTGGGTCAAGTATATTGCTCTTGATGGGAGTGGGAAAACTTCTTATTAGAGTCCATTTCATTTACTTTTTCTTAAGTAATATATATTTTAGACAAAAATTATATAAATCATTTCAAATAGGATTCTTGTAAAGGTGATGATTAAAAAAATTACAAAATTTAAATTCAACTGATTATTAACAATGCATTTATCCTAATAGGATTTCAAAATTCTTAAAATTGAAAAAGTGCGATATTTTGATTTTTAAATTTATTGTTAATGCCATTGCATTTGAATGGTGAGAAAAACATAATATTTGAATATGTTAATCAAACAAAAATACAAATAATGGACTTAATTATATAAAATAAACTTTTGTGGATTAATATTATAAATAACAATCTCAATCTTTAATGCTTGGCCAAGCACATATCCCTAGAGGGAAGTGGGAAAACTTCTTTCTAGAGTCTATTGCATTTGGTTTTTCTTAAGTAATATGTTTATAAACAAAAATTATATAAATCATTTCAAATTAAATTGTGGCAAAAAAGAAAATTAAAAAAATTAGAAAATTTAAATTCAACTGATTATTAACAATGCATTTG
Source organism: Bruguiera hainesii (assembly GCA_023213295.1). Lineage (NCBI taxonomy): Eukaryota > Viridiplantae > Streptophyta > Magnoliopsida > Malpighiales > Rhizophoraceae > Bruguiera > Bruguiera hainesii. The sequence continues at coordinate 5,166,709 of JAHOYR010000008.1, forward strand.
TTCCTATAGGACTTCCAAATTCTAAAAATTGAAAAACTGTAATGTTTTGATTTTTAAATTTATTGTTAATGTCATTACATTTGAATAGTGAGAAAAACATAATATTTGAATATGTTAATTGAACAAAAAATACAAATAATGAACTTAATTGTATAAAATACACTTTAGTGGACGAATATTTTAACTAGCGATGTCAAGATTCAAAATTGGGTCAAGTATAGTGCTATTGAGGCAAGTCGGGAAACTTCTTATTAAAATTTATTGCATTTGCTTTTTCTTAAGTAATATATTTTTAGACAAAAATTATATAAATTATTTCAAATAGCATTGTGGCAAAGGAGACAATTAAAAAAATTACAAAAGTTAAATTCAACTAATTATTAACAATACATTTGTCTTTATAAGAAATTAAAATTTTAAAACTTTTAAAATTGCAATGTTTTGAATTTTAAATTTATTATTAATGCCATTACATTTCAATGGTGAGAAATACATGATATTTGAATATGTTAATTGATAAAAAATATAGTTAATGGACTCACTTGTATAAAATATACTTTAATGGATGAATATTATAAATAACAATCCCAAGCATCAATGCTTGGCCAAGCATATATCTTTAGACGGAAGTGGGAAAACTTCTTTTTAGAGTCCATTGCATATGGTTTTTTCTTAAGTAATATGTTTGTAGACTAAAATTATATATGAATATTGAGTGGGAAATCATTTCAAATTGTATTGTGGCATAAAAGACAATTAAAAAAAATTACAAAATTTAAATTCAATTGATTATTAACAATGCATTTGTCCTTATAAGACTTTAAATTCTAAAAATTAAAAATATGCAATGTTTTGATTTTTAAATTTATTGTTAATGACATTACATATGAATGTTGAGAAAAACATAATATTTGAAGATGTTGATTGAAAAAAAATACAAGTAATGGACTCAATTGTATAAAATACATTTTTGCATATCTATATTACAAATAACTATCCAAAGTATCAATGTTGGGTCAAGTATATTACTCTTGAGGGGAGTGGGGAAACTTTTTATTAGAGTTCATTGCATTTGCTTTTTTTTAAGTAATATATTTTTAGACAAAAATTATATAAATCATTTCAAATAGCATTGTTGCAAAAGAGATAATTAAAAAAAAATTACAAAAGTTAAATTCAATTAATTATAAATAGTGTATTTATCTCTATAAGAAATTAAAATTCTAAAAATTTTAACATTGCACTGTTTTGAATTTTAAATTTATTGTTGATGTCATTACATTTCAATGGTGAGAAATACATAATATTTGAATAAATTAATTGATTAAAAATACATGTAATGGACTTAATTGTATAAAATACATTTTTGTAGATCTATATTATAAATAGCAATCCCAAGCATTAATGTTAAGTCAAACATATTGCTCTTGAGGGAAATAGGAAAACTTCTTATTAGAGTCAATTTCATTTGTTTTTTCTTAAGTAATATATTTTTAGACAAAAATTATATAAATCATTTCAAATAGCATTGTTACAAAGGAGACAATTAAACAAATTACAAAAGTTAAATTCAACTAATTATTAATAGTGCATTAATCCTTATAAGAAATTAAAATTCTAAAAATTGAAAAATACTGGTAATGGACTCACTTGTATAAAATATAATTTAATGGATGAATATTATAATTTAATGGATGGATGATTTCATTTTTTAAATAATTTTTAATTCTATTGCATTTTCAATAGGGAGATAAATCTAATATTTGAATATGTTAGTTTGCCAAAATAAAACCAATGGACTTAATTGTATAAAATAAACTTTAGTGGATTACTATTATAAATTCCAATCCCAAGTTTCAATGTTGGGTCAAGCATACAAATGTAGAGCATAGTATACTAACTTCTCATTAGAGTCCATTGCATTTGCTTTTATTTAATTAACATGTTTGTACATTAAAATTATATTAATCATGTCGAATTGCATTATGATAATGGAGACAATTAAAATAATTACAAAATTTAAATTCACTTGAGTATTAATCAAGAATTTCTCCTTATAAGGCTTTAAAATTCTAATAATTAAAATAATGCAATGTTTTTATATTTTTCATAATTTTTATTACCATTGCATTTTTAATGGTGAGATAAACATAATTTTTGAATATGTTAACTGAACAAAAATAAAAGTAAGGAACTCAATTGTACAAAGTATAGTTTAGCGGATGACTAGTATAAATTCCAATCTCAAGTTTCAATGTTGGATAAAGCATCTAACTTATGAGCATAGTGGGATAATTTCATAATAGAGTTCATTGCAATCACTTTTATTTAATTAACATATTTGTATACCAAAATTATATAAATCATGTCAACTTGTGTTGTGTAAGTGGAGACAATTAAAAAAATTACAAAATTTAAATTCACTTGAGTATTAATGAAGAATTACTACCTATAAGACATTAAAATTTTAAAAATTAAAATGATGCAATGATTTTTTAATTCCATTGCATTTTCAATGGTGAGATAAACCTAATATTTGAATATGTTAGTTTGCCAAAATAAAAACAATGGACTCAATTGTATAAAATACACTTTAATGGATGACTGTTATAAATTCCAATTCCAAGTTTCAATGTTGGTTCAAGCATATAGTTCTAGAGTGTAGTGGACCAACTTCTTACTTGAGTCAATTGCATTCACTTTTATTTAATTAACATGTTTGTAGAATAAATTTTTATAAATCATGTCAAATTGCATTGTTGTAATAGAGACAATGAAAAAAATTACCAAATTTAAATTCACTTGAGTATTAACCAAGAATTTCTCCCTTTAAGAGTTTAAAATTCTAAAAATTAAAATAATGCAATGTTTTTATATTTTTAATAATTTTTAGTACCATTGCATTTTCAATGGTGAGATAAACATAAATTTTGAATATGTTAATTGAACAAAAATAAAAGTAAAGGACTCAATTGTACAAAGTACAGTTTAGCGGATGACTATATAAATTCCAATCCCAAGTTTCAATGTTGGATTAAACATATAGCTCTATAGTGTAGTAGGCAAATTTCTTATTAGTGTTCACTGCATTCGCTTTTATTTAATTAAAATATTTGTATACTAAAATTATATAAATGATGCCAACTTGCATTGTGGAAATGGAAACAATTAAAAGAATTACAAAATTTAAATTCACCTGAATATTAACGAAAATTTGCTACCTGTAAAACATTAAAATTCTAAAAATTAAAATAATGTAATGTTTTTGTATTTTTAGTAATTTTTATTACCATTGCATTTTTTGTAGTGAGATAAATATAATTTTTGAATATGTTAATTGGACAAAAATAAAAGGGACTCAATTGTACAAAATACAGTTTAGCGGATGACTATTATAAATTCCAATCCCAACCTTTAATGTTGGATCAAGCATATAACTATAGGGCATAGTGGGCTAATTTCTTCTTAGAGTCCATTGCATTCACTTTTATTTAAAAAACATGTTTGCATACCAAATTTCCTAACTTATGAACTTTGTAGAGAACTAAAACTTGAGTAAAAGGCCTCTCATACAAGGGTATCAGTCCCCAACAAAGTTGGTTAATTCGCTAGTTAAAGATGTAAAAGCAAAAGAAGTTGGAAAACTTCTTAATGATGCTTATGATCGAGTTTTGGATAAGTCTATCACATATCCTTCAATCCTAAAGTATATAGATTTTTTATGTGTTATTAAAAACAATTATGATCAGTTTAGACCTAATATGGTTGCTCATTTTTATCTTAAAGATGATATTTATCCTCATAATAATATGAAGGATTGTCTATATTATCAATAAATACTATATGAATTAGGCTTTATTGTTATTGGACCTATAGAAAGAGGATCTAGATTTGGATCTGAATATGCCTTCATAGATTGGACCTAGATCAAATTCAAGATAAAAAAGATTCCTTATCCAAAAGATTGGCAAGGGGATCTCTTTGGGTACAGAGAACTAAAAGAATGATGGAAGCGTAAAATATAAAATTACTTTGATTATATTGAAGTATGGGAAAAAGGCTTATTGTATGAAAATAGACAAAGGAAATTTAATTGGTTCATCCAAATGAAAATTCCAAATGATCCAAAAAGATTTCAAAACTAGTTTAAATTTTGGTTTTTTAAGGGGAAGTTGCATCATTTAACCTTGCCACACAAAGTGAGAATTGCTTATGAATAATTTTATGAAACAAATGAATAGGTTCAAAATCCATTGTTAATGTTTGTAACTTGATATCTTATTCTATGGATTATTGAATGGGACTCCACATTATGGCTAAACAAGTTCATGAGCTAGATGGTGACATTAGACAAGTTCCATGATTGGCAAGATGGATTAATATTTAATGTTGGGAAAATTTTGACTTTTTTGATAATGAAGTCTATACAAGAAAAGGAGTCATTTACATAAATGGACCTAAGGCTCCACCACCAAAGCCCACTCCTACTAGTCCTAAAAAGATATTAAAGACCTTAATGGAGTTTGTATCATAAGAGAGGTTATTGGAAATGATGACTACTTTGCTCTAACTAGATTAAGACACCTAAGTAGACTAAGTTGAAAGCAGTTAAAGGCATCTCAATATGATATTATGGAAGATTTTTAGGACCTATATGAGTTGTAAAGGGCAAAAGAACAAACAACTTTTAGTAAACATGCCACTAAGATAACTTTAATAAAGCTACTTTAACAAAAGTAAAGAAAGAAAGACCTCTTGGTTACTCCAAAGGTAGAGTCCAATTTCCTTCTCTTTCTTGCTCTCGAAGCTTGTATTCTATCTCTTTTCCTTTGTAAACTATAACCTTATAATGATGTTTCGCATTTACTGAAAGCTTTATTTTTGTAAGTACTTTAATCTTACTATTACTTGTTAAAGTATCTTTCTTTTATATCATTATGCTTAATTTTAGTTTCTTAAAATTAATATGTGATCCTATATTTTTGGTACCATACTAGGTTTTAAACCTAGTTTTTTAAGTAGGGGTTACATCATCTAACCCTCACACACACACACACATATATATATATATATAAATTAATTTTAATAAACTAAACTAAGCATAATGATATAAAAGAAAGATGCTTAGAACAAGTAATGCCAAGATTAAAATACTTACAAAAATAAAGCTTCCATTAAATGCTAAACATCATTACAACCTTGTAGTTTACAAAGGAAAAAAGATTGAATACAAGCTAATCAAGATTAATTACTCAAGGTGTCATTATTAATCTATTGTTCAATGTAGACACAAAATTTAATTTCATGAGTATTTGTGTTAATAACTCCTACAAATCAAAGGAAAAGCCTTATCATCAAGAAATGAAGTAATGATCTCATTTTCTAGCAAATGGACCATTCAAACCATGTAAGAAAGGCTAATCAAGATCAATGAGTCTTGTGTTTAATGGAATTTAATGGACTTAGATTACCAAAGGTGATGTAGCCAAAGGCCCAATGTTTAAGTCAAAAATAAAAAAGGATCGGAAGGGTGACTTGTAGAAATTCAAGCAAAAATTTTAGTCTTGTGTGTTGTCAAGAAAATGACTGTATATCTCAATCATTAGGTCAGAATGGAGTCATTCCAATTATAAACAAACAAGAACCTATAAATCTCTAACTTTTGTATTCTGAGTTTTGCAAATAACCACTATAGAGTTATTGATTTAGGGGAAGAAGTGAACAAAACAGAACTATGGTCAAAACACGAAAATGAGAAGGGACTTCAATGGTTGCTCTTCTAGGCTTCCAATGAAGTTACTGGGGCATTAACTCTTCTAGATTGATGGCTACAACTCTTCAAGGGTGTAGACTTCGAAAAGCTCCTACTCTTTAAGGACAAGTCAAAACTCTTCTAGATTTTCATGGGTATGAACTCTTTGAGGTTCAAAAGAATGTCCAAGAGAATTTTATTCATCCAATCAAGTCTATTTTCTACATAATATTGATTGCCTTGTAAAGCAAAACCAAAGATAATGAAAAGACTTAAATCAAGCCTAGGAACTAGGAGCTAATAAAGGAAGATTATTAAAATAGTTTATTTTCAATGTATAGGAAATGACAAAGTCAATAATGAGAATCTTATTGGTTATGGAAAGAATATTGTTGGTTATGGACTTGTCAAGAAGATCGATGAGCTTGAATGCAAGCTAATCTTCTTCGCTAAATGAACATTGTGGAACTTGTTGATAAGGGCTTATTGGTGAGAGACACAGTGATGTGAGCTACATCATTCCCCTTCTTTTTATAAGAATTTGTTGTTGAATTCAAATCATCATTATCACAAGAATCACCCACATAAGGTGTTAAATGATGCACATTAAATACATCATGTATCTTCATACGAGAAGAAAGCTTCAATCAATATGCATTAGGATTAATGCACTCAAGAACTTTAAGTGGTTTAACTTTTGATCACTAAGCTTGTTGTAGATTCCAATGGGATGATGTTCTAGTGGTAAATAAGCCCAAACAAAATCTCTAGGTTCAAAGATAATTTCACATTGCCATCTGTTGACATCCTTTTTATAAGACTTAGCCTTGCTCTCCAAACTTCAATGCACTTTTTCATGGACTATCCTTATTCAAGAAACAATATCATCCACCTTATCAATGGACTTTTTAGCAAAAGGAATTGGTGCAAGATCAAGAGCAGTCTTTGGTTGACGCCCATATATAATCACAAAAAGATTGTATCCAGTAGTATGGTTCATTGAACAATTATAAGAAAATTCCCCAAGTGACAATCGTATCTTCTAAGAGTGAGAGTTATCATCAATCAAAGTCCTTGATATATTGGCTAATGACCTATTGTCAACTTTAGTTTGTCCATCCATTTATAGGTGAAAGGCAGTACTATATTGTAACTTAGTACCAAAATTCTTCCATAGTTGTTGCCAAAAGTGACTAAGGAACTTTGCATCACAATCAAAAGTAATAGTTTTAGGAATGCCATGCAATTTGTAGACTTCTTTGAAGAATAAGTTAGCAATTCATGAGGCATCCATAGTTTTACGACAAGGAATGAAACATGCCATCTTTAAAATCCTATCAACAACCATAAAGATTGAATCCATACCTTTGAATGTACATGGTAGTCTAAGGACAAAGTCCATAGAGATTTCTTCCCAAGGAGCTTAAGGTATTGACAAGGGCAAATACAAACCAACATTGGTAACTTGCCTTTCCCTACTTGGCAACGTCAACACCTCATCACAAGCCAATATACATCATATTTTAGATAAGGCCAAAAATACTTGGCTGAAACATTTTGCACAATCTTGTCATGTCCAAAGTGTCCATCATGGTGAATTTCATCAATCATCCTTTGTTGAAGAGAGCAATCCAACACACATAGATGATTTTCTTTAAAAAGGAAGCCATCGCATAAAGTAAAATCAGCAAGCTTCTTTTCTTGCTGTTAGAAATAATCTTTGAAAAGTAAGGATCTTCTTGATACAACTCCTAAAAAGAATTAAATCTAAGAATAGTAGAGCACATAGTATGTAGTAAGCTCTTCTTCCAACTAGAAGTATTGACAACCTGATTTTGAACTCCCACCTTATGCTTGATAATAAACAAGAATTCTTGAATATATCCAGCCCATTTGGCATGCCTGAAATTGAGTTTTTATTGCCCTAAAATGTACTTGCAAACTTAATGATCAGTGTACAAAATAAATTCTTGATGAACAAGATATTGCCTTTGATGCTCAAGTGTGCAAAATGGTGCATAAATTCCAAATCATAAGTGCTATAACAAAGTTTTGCACCATTCTCAATTTCTCACTAAAGAAGGCAATGGGTCAGCCTCCTTGGCTCAAAACTCCTTTAATGCCGATACCTAATGCATCACAATATACCTCAAAAATAAAATCAAAATTAGACAATGAGCTCACACTCTTAGTTTACCCCTCTAACTTCTTTCCTCTTTCATTGCTTTTTGATGATTATGCTCTCAAACAAATGAACAAAGCAAGAAAGATTGCAAATTGGCAAAGAAGAACCTAAAGAGGAAGTTTCTCACTTCTCAATTCACATAATCATCTACCCCATGAACTTACAAGGAGGTGCTTATTTATAAGTCAAAATAACATAACAAGTCTAAAAATAGAGATAGTGATAGACTCCTAAAATCTAGGTACACTCCTATTTTATTAAAAAGGAACTTAATTACAGTTAGCAAACTCGTATTTTAAGTAAACTCTTATTTTGGAGTTGATTTAATTGCTTAACCTTGGCACATTAAGCACTCCTTTCATATTAATAAAGTTTTGGTCCTCTTTCAAGTTTGAATGCATGTCATTTGTAATTTGGTTAGCTGAATGTCCTTAACCAACCCATTTAGTGCTTCTTTCATCTTTTGGCTCTAGCTTGCATGATTGGACCTTTTAGAATGTGCAGTATCTGTTGAATCTGCTGAAGCCCTCCACACATCCTCTCCAAGCTTTTCATCATTTTAAGATCAGTTTGCGTGAATGAGTTATTGTAATGAATAGAGGAGCCTTGTTAACAAGAATTGAACCATTACATACTTGTAAGAAAAGCAAATAATGACCAACGAATATAATGTTTCTTGTAGAGACAAATGTTATTTTCAAGATCATTTTGTGTGAATAATTCTTTACGATGAAAGGAGGAGCTGATGAATGGTGGGCTTTTAAGGATCCATTAAGCATTCACAAAGGGTCAATGAAGCATTTAAGAGCTAAAAGGATGAAAGAAGCTTTTAATAGACTGATTGAGAAGTTTGGGCCAAAGAAGCTAATTCAAGCACAAAGGGCAGTAAAAGTATATCTTAATACTGGCTGAGTTTTATTAATTGTATAAGTATGCTTAATGCACTTGTATGTTCAGTCATTGTAAGGGTTCAACAATTGCTAAAAAAAAATACAAGTAGATTTATTGTCAGCTTATATATGAAGTTTGTCCTTATCTCTAGGTTCATTAATTCAACCTATAAATAGGTGTTATTTCATTGTTAAAGGAGCAGATCATTTGGCACAAAAAAGAAAAAAAAATTGAGAATTTTTTCCATTAATTCTTTCAAGAACTAAAGAACTTATCAATAACTAGCTCTTTTTGTTAAGTTTAACTCAACTTATCACTCTCAAATCCATTCCTTTTTGGAGTGTGGCATCCATATCCTTATTTATACCTGATGTGAACCCCAAATGACCTGCCTTAGGGGCCTAACACACATAAGAAATCAAACAGGAACCAAAATAATTAAATCAGATTTCAATCATGTAAACCATAGACCCAATATGGATGCCATAGTCTAGAAAAGAACGAATTTATGAGTGATAAGTTAGGTTAAACGCTACAAGAAGAGTTAGCTCTTACTAAGTTATTTAGTTATTCAAAAAATCTGAGAAAATTCTCACTTTCCAATTCATATAATTGCCTGCTCTTTAACAATGAAATCAAGTTTATTTATAAGTTGAAATAACAACCCTAAACCCTAAAAGTAGATACAATGATATACTCTTAAAATATAGGAACACTACTATTTTATTGTAAACTCTTATTTTATAATATACTCCTATATTATAACAAATTGTTATTTAGAAGTAGATTTTATTACTTAACCTTATCCCATTAGGCACTTCTATCTTATTAATGAAGCCTTAATCCTCTTTCAAGCTTGAATTCGTGTCATTTGTTACTTTGTTGGCTTGAATATCCTCAATCAGCCAATTAGGTGCTTCTTTCATCGTTTTAACCCTTGAACATGTCATGGGCCCTTTCTAAATGCTTAATGGAATTTTAGAAGCCTTCCATGCTTCAGCACCTCCCTAGATCTTATCATTTTCCTTCTCCTCAAAAGGATTCATCCTTGAATCATCACCTACACCAAAAGGAGAAAGACTAGAAATATTAAATTTTACACTCACATTGTACTCATTAGGAAGGTCCAACTTATAGGTATTGTCATTAATCAGTACCACTACTTGAAATGGATGATCTCCTTTGAGTTGTAGCTTTGAACACTTCTAAGTCAGGAATCTTTCCTGTGCATATGCACCCAAATCCAATCACCAAGTTTGAATAACACCTTCTTTCACCTTTTACTTACATGGGATGCATACTAGTCAGTTAGTTTTGCAATTTATTGCTACACCTTCTCATGTAACTTCTTCACAATTTCAGCCATGTGTTAACCATGTAAGCTAGCATACTCATCAAAAGGCAAAGGCATCAAGTCTAAAACTCTACACAATTTTCAAATAGAGAGCAACTAGTTGTAAAATGAACATTTCCATTATATGCAAACTCTACATGCAGCAAACAATCTTCCCATGTTTTCAAATTCATTTGAATAATAGCATACAATGAAGTAGAAAGAGTTCAATTAACTATCTTGATTTGTCCATTTGTTTATGGATGGCAAATAATTGAAAACACTAGTTTAACACCTATCTTACCCCACAAAATCTTCTCAAAGTAAATTAAGAATTTTGTATCCTGATCTAAAATAATACTCTGAGGCATGTCATGCAAGCGTACTATCTCTCTAAAGAAAAATTCAATCATGTTGTTTGCATCATTAGTTTTATGGTATAGGATCAAGTAAATATGATGCCCTACTCCTCTTAAAGGTGGCAAATCACTTGATTCTTTAGGAAAAATATCACCAAATTCTTGCAAAAGAGAAATAACAACACTAGGCAAAGAGGGGTTAAGCTTATTAGTTCTAAAATGAGCCTCTTTGTACAAAAGTACAATCTCTTTTGCACATAAATTCTCAATTTTTCTCTCTTGCCCTCTTCCTTCTTTTCTCTTGGTCTCATCTCCTTTATTTTCTTTCCCTCCTTTGATCCCATCAAATAATAGAATAATCAATAGACTTAATGGTAGCAAGTTTTACCCTTCTCTCTTCACAGCAATCGTGATAGTCAGAGACCAATTTAACCTTCTTCTCCCATTCTAAATAGGTTTTTAGATCAATTTTCCTTTGGAATGGAGAAATTTTTATTTTAATACTACCAAAATCATGATCATAGGTGTCGCACCTCTGAAAACTTCTTTGACCATTTCTATTATTTTTAATTTTGATAAAAGTAGTTGGATCATCAAATTCATCATCTTCTACATCATCTTTCATGCTTTCTTGCATTAGGATCCTCAGAGGGACCATGCCTCTTTTGCAATTCTGCTATCATATTGGCTTGCTCCTCCGTTCTATCCCTCATATCATCGAATATGATGTTCATGCCCTTAAAGTGTTGTTGGAAGACAACAATGATTACACTCTTTAATACCTCCCTTCTTAGCTCCACCTTCATCCTTGGAAGACATAATATTAATTCTACATAAAATGATTAGCATACTCACAAAATACTTCCTCATGTATTTCACTTAAAAATGGTGCCACATACTCTCGTGTTTACACTCTTTAAGGTTTTTTTTTTTTCTCTATATGTGTTATAGTGCTGCCTTTTACCACTCAAATTTTCTCTCTCAATTCTTTATTAAACTAAACAACCTTAATCAAAGTCACATTGTTATTAACTAATTCCAACAAATCATAATCAAAGAAATATCAAAAAGCATAAAGAATAAAGATTGTGGATTAGAAGAAAATAACAATATTAAATCATAATACACAAAGAGAGAATAATTAGATTTGAATTTTTGTAAGAACTAGAAAGCAATAAGGTCTACTCCTTTAATTTAGGGTTTCCTTATGTTGTAAGATTTTAATGAAGGAAATAAAGTTTTTATCTCCCTCCGACCTGATTAAATAGGGCTTACTGCTCTCTCTTTTTTTTTCCCCTTTTCTTCCTCCTCTATTTTTTTCTTTTTTTATTGTTCTATCTTTTTCTTTTTGTTTCTAAATTTAAAGACAAGAAAAGATAAATAAGGGTTTCAAATTCAAAGAACAAAATGATACCATTTTGTAGATTCAACTAGGGTTTATAGATTTAAGGAACAAATGGTGTAGAATGCTGCCAAAAAGAAGCATAAGAGAAAAACTCAAATTTAGATAAGCAATCTAGATTTAGAGATAGGATTTGATACCAATTAATGTGAACCCCAAAAGACATGGCTTAGTGACCCAATATGCACAAGAAATTGAACAAGAACCAAAGAAAACTAAATTAGATTTCAAGCATGAAAACCCTTGATGAGAATCTTAGAGATGATGGGTAGAAGACATCAAAGGATGCAAAACATCCGTTGCACATTCCAAAAGGCCCAATAACATGAGCTAGAGCCAAAAAGATGAAAGAGGCACTAAATGGGCTGATTGAGGACATTCAGGCCAACCAAGCTTCAAAAGGTGCAAATTCAAGTTTGAAAGAGAGTTTAAACCTTATTAATATAATTGGAGAATTCCTAATTAAGAGTTTATTATCTGTGTAAGAATTTTTCCTTAAATAGCAATTCCTCCTAAATAAGGATTTTTCTTAAGTAGGAATTTGTGTCTCTTTATAATTGCTATCTCAATCCATAAATAGGCAACTTTTGTATGTTCTGAAACATCAAACAATTTTGAGTGAAATAAAAGCAAGGGTTTTTCTCCCTCAATTCTTTTGAGAACTAAAGAACTTATCAAAAGATACTTCTCCTTATGGCATTCAAATTGACTTAGCACTCCCAATTCCTTTCTTTTTTAGAGTGTGGTATCCATATCTTTCTTAAATACCCTGGGTTCATGTTCCTTTGAATGTTGGGTCTAGGGTTTGTGTTATTAAAATCTAATTGTTCCTTGATTCTCTGTATGCATTGGGTCCCTGGGTCTTTTTAGGGTTTTTCGCATCAGTTGGTATTAGAGCTCAACTCTAAACTCATTCTTCAAATTTCTACCTTGTAATTTATTTATTTCTATTTAGTTTGTCTATTAAGTACATTACCATTCAAATGCACTAATTTGTTTGTTTGCAATCCTTCTAGTTTGCTTGTTTGTTTGAGACCATAACTATAAAAAATGCGCTAATGTCAATCCCAATTGCTATGTCTAAGTATTCTACTATTGTTTTGTGTTGAGAAAAAGAAAAAAAATAAGAAAAAACAACAAAAAAAAAAAGAGAGACAAAAGAAAAGCAAAGGAACAAAAGAAAGAAGACATCAAATTCAAGTTATCAATAAAAGTTTAACAACTTGGTCATATTGGCTACAACAATAATATAGTTTCCTTGCTCAACTCCAATTCTATCATCTATTTTCTTGTTATATCATCCAAGTTTGTCCTATAGGTTTAACCCCCTATTCTGATTTTTGTGAGTTTAGTTCATTAAATTCATTTGAGTTGTTATCCTTTTTTCTTTCTTTTTTTTGACTCCTTATTCTCCAATTTGTTCAATTCTATGCCATTTATCTTATTCTATTCAAAATCAATCCTCTTGATTTAGTTTGCTTAGCTCTTTATAGAGCAGAAAGGGGAAACCCGAGTGGTAAAAGGCACAAGTGAAAGTTCATATAAAGAAAAAGCCATAAAGAGTGTAAACATTACGGAGTGTGACGCCTTCTTTTAAGTGAAACATGTGAGGGAGTGTTCTGTAAGGTATCCTAATTATGTCATGTAGAAGTAATGCTATGACATCCAAAGACAAAGGTGCAGCTCATGAGGGATTTGGTGATATGTCCTTCATGATCAAAGCTATGCAACAATAATTTGAGCACATGAATACCATATTTGATGATATGAGGGAAAGGATGGAGAAGTAAACTATTACAATAGCAGAGTTGCAAAGGTGGCATAGGCATGGGGAATATAAGGCTCCTAAAGCAAGAAGGAAATTGAGACATGCCTATGACCATAAAGATGATGTAGAAGACGATGAATTTGACAATTGAACTACTGTGGTGAGAAATACTGACAATAGAAGGGATTGGAGAGAGTTTGGGAGGCAAGACACCTATAACCATGATTTGGGAAATATTAAAATGACAATTCCTCCATTCCAAGGTAAGAATGATCCTGATGCGTATCAAAAATGGGAGATGAAGGTTGAATTGGTTTTTGACTGCCATAACTATTCCGAGGGGAAAGAGGTAAAGTTTGTTGTTGTTGAATTTACTGATTATGCTATTATTTGGTGGGATCAACTTATTTTGACTAGGAGAAGGAATTATGAGCAGCCTATTGATACATAGGAGGAGATGAAGGCTATCATGAGAAAGAGGTTTGTCCTTAATCACTATTGTAGAAAAGGCTACAAGGGCTCACTTAAGGCACCAAAAGTGTGGAGGACTACCACAAGGAGATGGAGATTGTCATGATTAAGATGAATGTAGAAGAAGATAGAGAGCCAACCATGGCTCGATTTCTATAAGGGCTAAATAAAGGCATAGCCAACATGGTTGAATTGCAACATTATGTGAAATTATAATACATGGTACGCATGACAATGAAAGTTGAAAGGCAATTTAAACGAAAGGGTTCCACACAATTTGGGTAGAACTTAGGTTGTACATCATCTTGGAAATTGAATTGGAGTAAAAGGGACAAGAAGGCCAATTACAAGTCCAAATATGAGCTCTCCAAGCAAAAGAATGTGGGTTCTAGCAAGGAGGTAGGTAATTCTGACCACTAACCAAGTAAAATAGAGATGTTAAATGTTTTAAGTGTTTGGCAAGGGTCACATTGCATATCAATGTCCAAATAAGTATGCAATGATCTTGAGAGGTAACGGTGATGTTGAAACTGCAAGTGAATTAGATCATGATTTTATGCCATCATCAGAGGGTGAAAATGATGGAGAGGACTATCCAATTAATGGAGTAGCTATTTTCATAAGACAAACATTAAATGTGCAAGTAAAGGAAGAAAATGAGGTGCAATGAGATAACATCTTTTAGACAAGGTGTCTCATCAAAGATAAGGTATGTAGTATGATTATTGATGGTGGGAGTTGCACTATTGTTGCTAACACAACCATGGTTGAGAAGCTAGATTTACCTATTATAAAGCATCCTAGGCCATATAAGTTTCAATGGTTGAATAAGAGTGGTGAAGTCAAGGTAGATAAGCAAGTGTCCATGTCATTTTCTATCGGAAGGTACTATGATAAAGTTTTATGTGATGTTGTACCTATGCATGCAAGTCATATTCTATTAGGAAGGCTATAGAAATTTGACAAGCAAGTGCATGATGGCTTCAAGAATCAATATTTTTTTGTAATGAATGAAAAACCCATCACTCTTGTACTATTATCATCCTAACAAGCTTATAAGGATTTGTCAAGGTTTAAAAGTGAGAGTGAATAGAAAAGAGAGATTGACAAAAAAGAAAAGGAAGAAGAAAACGTGAGGACACAAGAGCGAGAGAAGAAAACAAAAAGTTTCTATGCAAAAGAATATGATGTCAAAAGAGCATTTTATGCCAAACAACCTAAGATCATACTTTTGTACAAAGAGGCTTATTTTAACACTAACAAGTTTGAATTGTCTTTGCCTAGTGTTGTTGTTGCTTTATTGCAAGAATTTAAAGATGTATTCCCTAACAATGTCCCAAGTGGATTGCCACCTAAGAGAGGAATTAAGCATTAAATTGATTTCATCCCTAGTGCATCCATCCTTAACCAACCAGCATATAAGAGTAATCCTGAGGAGACAAAGGAACTTAAAAGGCAGGTTAAGGAGCTTATTTCAAAAGCATATGTGAGGGAAAGCATAAGTTCTTATGCTATTCCTATCCTACTTATACCTAAAAAAGATGGGACTTAAAGGATGTATGTTGATTGTTGAGTGATCAACAAAATCATTGTAAAGTATTGTCACCCCATACCTAGGTTAGATAACATGTTGGATGAATTGCATGGTTTGTGTGACCTTTCTAAGATTGATTTGAAAAGTGGATATCACCAGATTAGGGTGAGAAAGGGAGATTACTAGAAAATAGCTTTCAAAACTAAGTATGGTTTGTATGAATGGCTTGTTATGCCATTTGGTCTCACTAATGCACCAAGTACTTTTATGCGATTAATGAATCATGTTTTGTGTCCATTCATTGGTAAATTTGTAGTTGTCTATTTTGATGATATTTTAGTCTATAGCAAAAGCCTAGAAGAGCATCTTAATCATTTATGTTCTATTTTAATTGTTTTACGTTCTCAAAAATTGTATGCTAACTTCAAGAAATGTTCCTTTTGTACCAATTAGATCACATTTCTTGGCTATGTTGTGAGTGCTAAAGGTATTAAGGTTAACGAGGAAAAAGTTAGGGCTATCCAAGATTGGCCTACTCCTAAGTCAATTAGTGATGTGCGTAGTTTTCATGGTTTAGCTAGTTTCTATAAACACTTTGTTAGGGGCTTTAGCACCCTTGTTGCACCACTCACTAAGCTTATCAAAAAGAACATGAGTTTTAGGTAGGGTAGTGACCAAGACAAGGCTTTTAATTGCATCAAGGAAAAATTAAGTTCTACACCTTTACTTGCTTTAAATAACTTTGCAAAAGCTTTTGAGATTAAGTGGATGCTTCAGGTATTGGCATTGGAGCTATTTTGATGCAAGAAAGGTGCCTAATTGTTTACTTTAGTGAAAAGCTAAGTGGAGCAAGCCTTAATTATCCTACTTATGATAAAGAGATGTATGCATTGGTATGAGCTTTGGAGACATGGCAACATTCCCTTTGGCCCAAGGAGTTTGTCATCCATACTGACCATGAATCCTTGAAGCACTTGAAGGGATAAGGAAAGTTGAACAAAAGACATTGTAAGTGGATTGAATTCATTGAGACCTTTCCCTACATCATTAAATATAAACAAAGTAAGGAAAATGGGGTAGTTAATACATTATCTCGCATGTATACCCTTATCTCTACACTTATTGTAAACTTATTAGGATTTAAACATATTAAAGATTTATATGTGAATGATCTTCACTTTACTAATGTGTATGGAGCACGTGGGAAGTCAACCTTTGAGAAGTTTTATAGGCATGAGGGCTTCTTATTTAGGGAAAATCGTTTATGCATACCTATGAGTCTTTGAGGGAGTTGGTTGTAAGAGAAGCTCATGAGGGTGGTCTAGTGGGTCATTTCAGAGTTATGAAAACCCTAGATGTCCTAAATGAACATTTCTTTTGGCCATGCATGAAATGAGATATTGAGAGGATATGTTAGAAATGCATAACATGCAAATAGGCTAAATCTAGAGTTTTACCTTATGGCTTGTATACCCCCTTACCCATACCTAGGCATCCTTGGGTTGATTTATGTACGGACTTTGTAGTAGGGTTTTTGCAATCAAAAGGGGGTAGGGATTCTGTATTTGTTGTTGTTGATAGAGTTTCAAAGATGACTTACTTCATTCCATGTCATAAAACTAATAATGCGAGCAATGTGGCTGACTCAAAATTGTCTGATGTTCCAGAGCTTACAAGAGGTGCCTATTTATAGGCTAAGATAACAATCCTAAAGAGGCACAAATTCGTACTTGAGAAAAGTGCTTATTTAGGAGGAATTCTTATCTAGTGACAAATTCTTATACAGACAATAAACTCCTAAGTAAGAGTTAATGCTATTACTTAGTCCTAACTCATTAGGTACTCTAATTATATTAATAAGGCTTAGACTCTCTTTCAAGCTTGAATTCACACCATTCGAAACTTAGTTAGCCTGAATGTCCTTAATCAGCTCATTTAGTGCCTCTTTCATCTTTTCGGCTCTAGCTCATGTTATTGGGCCTTTTGGACTGTGCAATGGACTTTTTGTATCTGTTGAGGCCTTCCACCCATCATCTCTAAGGTTTCCATCAACCATAGACTCAATGTTTAGAGGAACATGAACCTAAGGTATAAATAATGATATGGATGCCACACTCTATAAAAGTAATGAATTTAAGAGTGATAGGTTGGGTTGAATGTCATAAGAAGACTTAGTTCTAAAAAAGTTCTTTAGTTCATAAAAGAACTCAAGGAGAAAATTTCAATTTTCAATTCACATAATCATCTACTCTTTAACAGTGAAATCAAACCTATTTATAGGCTAAAATGACAACTTTAAAACCCTAAAAGTAGTTATAATGATATACTCTTAAATTATAAGAACACTCCTATTTTATTGTAAATTTTTATTTTATAACAAACTCCTAAAATATAATACACTTGCATGGAATGCCTTGAAGTATTATTTCAAACTAGGATGCAAAGTTCTTGAACTACTTCAAGAAAACTTTGTGGGGTAAATTAGGTACGAAACTATTATTCTCAATTACCTGCCATCCATAAACAAATGAGCAAATTGAGGTAGTTAATTGAACTCTTTTTACTTTTCTGCATACAATTATTTGCATGAATTTGAAAATATGAGAAGATTATTTGCTGCTTGTAGAGTTTGCATATAATATGAGTGTTCATTCTACTAGTAGTTACTCTCCATTTGAAATTATGTATGGCTTTAATCTTTGGACCCCTTTGGATTTGATGCCTTTACTCGTTGATAAGTATGCTAGCTTAAATGGTGAACACAAGAAGAAATGGTGAAGAAGTTGCATAAAAAGGTGTGGCAACAAATTGCATGATGAAGTAAGAAATATGAATCCTATGCCAAGAAAGGGCAAAAGAAGGTGGTGTTTGAACCTAATAATTAGGTTTGGGTGCATATGCTTAAGGAAAGGTTCTAGCTTTGAGGCATTCAAACTTACAACATAAAAGGGATGGTCCATTTCAAGTGATAGCATGAATTAATGATAATACTTATAAGTTGGACCTTTTAGGTGAGGACAATATGAGTGGAATATTTAGTGTTGTTAATCTTCTCCTTTTGAAACAAGTGATGATTTGAGGATGAATCCTTTTTAGGAGAGGGGAATGATGAGATTCATGAAGGTGCCAAAGCATGGAGGGCTTTTAAGGATCCCTTGGGCATTCAAGAAGGTCCGATGACAAGTTTAAGAGCTAAATGGATGAAAGAGGCACTTAACAAGTTGATTAAAGACATTTAGGCCAAGGAAGAAGCTAATTAAAGCTTAAAGGGCAACAAAGTATTTCTTAATGCAAGTCAAGGCTTACAAATGTACATGTTGAAATAAATATAATATTTGTTATAGGCACAAAAGTTACTTTTAGGATCATTTTGTTTGAATGAGTTCTTCCAAGGAAAGGTGGAGGTAGGGCTTTGTTAGGAAGAAATGAAGGGGCGGTCTCATTATTTAGGATATGAACCGTTGCATACTTGTAAGAAAAGCTAATAATGACCAATGACTCTTTTGTTTGATGGAATTCAATGGATTCATACTACCAAATGTTTATGGATGTGCTTGTTGCAATGAATATAATATTTGTTGGAGACACAAAAGTTAATTTCAAGATCATTTTGTATCAATTTGTCCTTGTAATACAAGGAGGAGCCTTGTTAGGAAGAAATGAACACAATTACATTATTTAGTAATTAAACCAAAAAATTTGTAAGAAAAGCAAATCATTATCAAAGTCTTCTTTGTTTAATGAAATTCAATGGATTCCTAAGACTAAGGGTGTAAATACATGTCTGTTGCAATGGGTATAAAATTTGTTGTGGTTATAAAAGTTATTTTTAAGATTATTTGGTGTGAATGAATTCTTTTAATGAAAGGTTGATCCTTGCTAAGAAGAAAACAAGAGACAATTTCATCATTTAGGAATTGAAACACAAATACTTGTAATAAAAGTTAATCATTATCAAAGACTCCTTTGTTTGATGGAATTCAATGCATTCTTATTGCAATGAATATAATATTTGATATAGGCACTATAGTTATTTGCAAGATGACTTTGTGTGAATGAGTTTTTGCAATGAAAGGTGGAGCCTTGTGTTGGAAGAAATGAAGAGGTGGTCTCATTATTTAGGAATTGAACCAAAAATACTTGTAAGAAAAACCTAATCATTATTAAAGACTATTTTGTTTGGTGAAATTCAATGGATTCTTAGTTTCCATAGTGTACATATGTGCATGTCACAATGAATATGATATTTCTTGTGGGCATAAACGTTATTTTAAAGATCATTTTATGTGAAATCAATGTTCAATTTAGAAATGGATGTTAATTGCATGATCATTTTGTTTGAATTGTTCCTTGCAATGAAAGGAGAATCTTTATTACCATGGAATTAGGAGATGATGTCAAGTTTCAAGCAGAAATGATTTTCTTTTGAGCAAGAAAGCAAATCAAGAGCAATAACCCCATTATTCGATTGACTTCAATGAATTGGACTACACAAGAAATAATAATATGCATCTCATAATTTAATACATGTTTGGTGTAGACATTTAAGTTAAGTTCATGATTCTTTTGTGTGAATAACTCCTTGGAATGAAAGGATAAGTCTTATTAACTAGAAATGAAGTGACGATTCTTTCTCAATAAAGAATGTTAGTCAAGAGTAATAACTCTATTATTCAATTGACTTTAATAGGTTTGGACTACCTAATAAAGAATAACATCCATCTCATAATTTAATAGTTGTTTGATGCGGACATTTAAGTTAAGTACATGATTACTCTATATGAATGACTCCTCAAAAGGAAAGGATAATCCTTGTTAGCAAGAAATGAAGTGATGACATCATATTTTAGGCAATGAACCATTCTATCCAGGTAGGAAAGGATAATAAGGAAAAATGACTCCTTTGTTTGATGTAATTCAATGGATTCAGATAACCTAATGTGTATTAACGTGCATGTCACAATGAAATCAATGTTCAGTCTAGACATGGATTTTAATTGCATGATCATTTTGTTTGATTCTAGGGAGTCATTCATAAAAAGAATCTTGAACAAAACTTATATGTCTACACAGATCTTGCATTTCATTGTGAGATACACGTTATTATGTCATAGGTGGTCCAAATCTATTAAACTCCATGAAATAAAAGAGCCAATGTTCTTGATTAGCTTTCTTCGTTGAAAGATAATCATTTTTGCTTGAATGTGAAACCATCACCTAACTCCTTACTGATGATATCTCACTTATCTATGCAAGGAATTATTTACCCAAAATAATCATGCAATTAACATCCATCTCACACCAAATATTAATTTCATTGTGACATGCACATCAATACAAATTCAGATAGCAAAAACAATTTAAGCTATAGCAAACAATTATAACTACACACAAAGAGATAGACATTAGGAATCTGATTTCATTATGCACATCAATTCTATGTCTTTGACAATCATCAATTCAATTTTATGGTTTGTTCTCTCTTAGTACGATCATTTCGTTGGTGTCTGGCTATAATCAAGTGTTCCTAATCATTAAACTACCTTAGCATCTGGCTCATTTAATGACTAAAACCTCGTTAACCCACGAGAATGATAAAAACCAATGTCCTATCTTACATTGGCATTTGCATCAATAAGAATTAATTCATTCAAGAGTGTATACATAATATGTGAATATGGTGTCTTCTTTAGTTGTGTCTTGTATAATCCACTAAGTTCATATTGAATATAAATAATATAGATGATACAAAACTCAATATGGAATTAGGCACAAAGAATGAAACTAAAATATTGAACTAATTTAGAACACAAGCACAAGATGAAGAAATTTTGTATAGGTCACATCAACTTCCTAGAAATGCATTTAGTTCATAAACATCATGGAAAAACACATGAAATACACAACATGGCAGAAAAATTAATTTCAAAAGAACCTCCACTTCTGCCACATTTTGCTTCCCTTTTTCATAACATCCAACTCTCACAATGGACTATATATGATTGGTGTAGACATTTATATAAAGTTCATGATTCTTTTGGGCAAATGACTTATTGGAACAAAAGGATAAGCCTTGTTAGTTAGAAATTAAGTGACAACCTCATCGTTCTACAAATGAACCATGCTATTCATGCAAGAAAAGCTAATCAAGAAAAATGACACTTTTGTTTGATATAATTCCATGGATTTAGAGTACCAAAGATTTATTGATGTGCACGTAGTATTAAAATTATCATTATGTGTAGACATTGATGCTAATTGCATGCTCATTTTGTGTGAATAATTCCTTACAAGAAAAGGAGAAGCTATATTCCCAAGGAATCAAGTGCTGGTGCCAAGTTTCCAGCAAAAACATTTCTCTTAGTAAAGCAAACTAATCAAGAACAAAGAGATAAATTTTCCTATGAATAGAATGACTTATTGCATTTATGACAGCGCTATAATTTCCTTGCTGTCTAACAACAACAGTTGATGACTCTACTTTATATGGTCAAGCTATAACCTCACTATCTTCTACTTTCATACTCGAATTTAAGGTAGGAGGTAAATACTAATAACCCTTTTTCCATTTTTGGTGGTGTATTCCTGATATGGTTTTTCAAGGACCATACACTTTCTTAAATTTTCAAACCTTTTTCAAATAAGTGAAAGTGTCAACTACTCCCATTTTAGCAGTATATTTATGGCATTTACACCATAATTCTTGTTCTTTTTCATTAAAGGCTATAAAAATCATTTTCTTTTTATAGTATTTTGAGGAGAGTAAAATAAATATCTAACCTTTTTTATTCTCTTTCCACAAAGAAAGCTAATCAAGAACAATGACTCCTTTATTTGATGGAGTTTAATAGACTTGGACCACCCATGACATAATAACATGCATCTCACAATGAAATGCGAGATTTGGGTAGACATATAAGTTTTATTCATGATTCCTTTTATGAATGACTCCTTAGAATAAAAAGATAATCCTTATTAGATTGAAAAAAAGGTGATAAAGTTGTCATAAACGCAATAAATAGTTCTTTTCATGTAAGACAAGTCAATCAAGGAAAAATTATCCCTTTGTTCTTAATTAGTTTGCTTTACCAAGAGAGAATTGTTTTTGCTTCAAACTTAACACCTGCATTTGATTTCTTGGGAATATGGCTTCTCCTTTTGTTGTAAGGAATTATTCACACGAAATGACCATGTAATTAGCATCAATGTCTACAAGGAATGATAATTATAATACAATGTGCACATCAATACTTCTGTGGTAGTCTAAATCTGTTGAATTATATCAAACAAAGGAGTCAATTTTCTTGATTAGCTTTTCTTTCATGAGTAGCATGGTTCATTTCTAGAAAGATAAGTTCATCACTTCATTTCTAACCAATAAGGAGCACAATGTGGCAGAAATGGAGGCTGAAGGGTGTGAAACCAGGCTGGAAAAGAGAGATTCCTTCAAAATTAATTTTTCTGCCATGTTGTGTGTTTCATGTGTTTTGCCATGATATTTATGAACTAAATGCATAGCTAGGAATTTGAAGTAACCTAGACAAAATTTGTTTGTCCTGTGCCTGAATTCTAAATCAGTTTGATATTTTTGTTTCATTCATTGTGCCTAATTCCATATTGAGTTTGTATCATCTATTATCTATATTCAATATTAACTTAGTGAATATGAGACACACCTAAGGGAAACACCATATCCACATGTTATGTGTACACTCTTGAATGAATTAATTCTTATTGATGCAAATGCTATGCTAAGATAGGATTTTGGTTTTTATCATTCTTATGGGTTTAACATGTTTTTAGTCATTAAATGAGCTAGATGCCAAGGTAGTTTAATGATTAGGAACACTTGATTATAGCTGAATGCCAATGGAATGATCACACTAAGAGAGAACAAACCCTAAAATTGAAATGATGATTGTCAAAGACATAGAATTGATGTGTATGGTGAAATCAGGTTCCTAGAGTGTATCTTTTTGTGTTTAGTTATAATTGTTTGCTTTAACTTAAATTGTTTTTGCTAAGTTTTATTGATGTGGATGTCACAATGAAATTAATGTTTAATCATGAAATTAAATTTTGTATCTACACCAAACATTAGATTCATAGTGACTAGCATGTTGATACACTTTTGATAGTTTAAATCCACTAAAATCAATCAAATGTTATATTTATCTTGATTAAGATGAGACCATCCCTTTAGTTTTTTCTAGCAAGGCTTCTCTTTTCATTGTAAGAGTTATTAGTATAAAATGACCATGAAATTAAATTTTTGTGCTTACACTAAACATATATAGGAATTTTATCTGTTTTTGACATTTATATCAAGTTTATTAAAGGAATTTCCAATTCTTTATTTGATTTCCTAACTCGTGAATTTTTGTAAGGAACTACTAAATGAGAAAAAAGCCCCTAATATCTTTGAGATGAGGTGCTTCATCAACTTAAAGATAAGATATGTAATATGATCATTGATAGTGGTAGTTACACTAATGTGGTTAGCATAGTATGGTTGAAAAGTTGAATTTATATACTATGAAGCATCTTAGGACAAATAAACTTTAATGGTTCAATGAATGTGATAAAGTCTAGGTAAATAAGTAAGTGTTAATGTCATTTTCTATCTAGAGCTACCATGATGAAGTTTCATGTGATGTTGTGCCTACACATATAGGTCAATTCATTTCTTATAAATGAGGCTTCCCCTTTAGTTGTAAGAGCTCATTCACATAAAATGATGATGAAATTAACTTTTCCTTTTTTGCTACACCAAACTGTATATTTATCACAACAAACACATAAATACACCTTTATTAGTTTGAAATCCATGGAAATTCATCAAACATATGAGCCATTGGTCTTAATTAGCTTTCCATCAATGGTTTGAATTTTTCAATAGGTAAAAGATGAGACTGCCACTTCATTTCAAGTTGATAGGGCTTATCCTTTCATTTCAAGGACTCATTCCTCCAAAATGATCATGAAATTCACATTTGTGTGTACATCAAACATTATATTCCTTGTAACAAGCACATCAATACACCTTTGGTTGTCTGAATCCATTGACGTTCATCAAACATGGGATTCATCGATTTTGATTATACTTTTCTACATCATTTGAATGGTAATACATAAAAGATGAGATTGTCCCTTTATTTCTTGCTAACAAGACTTTTCCTTTTATTTCAAGGAGCCATTCATAAATAATGATCGTGAATTTAGGATAAAATAATCATGAAATTAACTTTGTATCCACTTAAAACATTATATTTATTGCGACATGCACATTAATGCACCTTTTGGTAATTTTAGTCCATTGAATCCCATCAAACATATGATTCGTACATCTTAATTATCTTTTATTGCACAATATAAATGGTCCATTTGCTGAAAGATGAGTCCACTACTTCATTTCTTGCTAATAAAGCTTCCCCTTTCATTGTAAGAGTAATTCACACAAAATGATCATGAAATTCAATTTTGTGTATCCACTAAACATTAGATTCATAGTGACATTCATCAAACATAGTAGTCATTGATGTTGATTATACCTTTTTACATCATTTGAATGATAATGCCTAAAACATGAGATTGTCCCTTCATTTCTTGTTGACAAAACTTTTCCTTTTATATCAAGGAGCCATTCACGTAGAATGAACATGAATTTAGTACAAAATAATCATGAAATTAACTTTTGTATCCACTCTAAACATTATATTTATTGCAACATGTACATTAATACACCTTTGATAATTTAAGTCCATTGAATCCCATCAAACATATGATTTGTACATCTTATTTATGTTTTATTGCACAATATAAATGATCCATTTGCTGAAAGATGAGTCTATTACTTCATTTCTTGCTAATAAAGCTTCTCCTTTCATTTTAAGAGTAATTCAGACAAAATGATCATGAAATTAAATTTTATGAATACACCAAACATTAAATTCATAGTGACAAGCATGTCAATACACTTTTGGTAGTTTAAATCCACTAAAGTCAATCAAATGTTATAATCATCTTGATTAAGATGAGACTGTCACTTCATTTCTTTCTAATAAGGCTTCTCCTTTCGTGGCAAGAGTTATCACCACGAAATGATCATGAAATTAAATTTTTGTGTTTACACTAAGCAATATATTCACTGTGATGGGCATATCCTTACACTTTTGGTACTTTGAATGCACAGAAATTCTATCAAACAAATGAGTCATTGATAATTATTTGCTTTTCTTGCAGGTATTAAATTGTTCTATTATTAAAGGATGATATTGTCTTTTCATTTCATGCTAACAAAGCCTCTCCTTTTGTTACAAGTAGTCATTCACACAAAATGATCATGAAATTAGCTTTTTTTGTTTATAGCAAACATTATATGCATTATGACCTACACACCAATACACCTTTAATACTTTAAGTTCACTAAATTCCATGAAACATAGGAGCCATTGATCTTGATGTTCAGTGTGGGCATGGATGTTAATTTCATGATCATTTTATGTGAATGATTCTTTTTCATTAAATCAGATGATGATCTTGAGTTCTAAACTATAAACAATTATTTGCTGGCAAAGAAAGCTAATTAAGTGCAATAGCTTCTTTATTTTAAATGGATTGCAAGTACTCAAAAGAGAAGTCCTAATGTTGAGTAATTAAGGGATGGTCTCAATGTTTAAGCAATTAATGATTGTATCATAATAAAGAAAGCTAATTAAGGGTAAAAGCTAATCAAGATAAATGACTTGTTTGTTTGATGGAAGTTGATGGTTTTAGACCATCTAAGGTGCATTGGCATGGGTGTCATAATAAAATTAATCTTTTCTGTAGACATGGATGTTAATTACATGATTATATTGTGTGAATGTGATGAGAAGCTTGGAGATGATGCATGGAAGACTTCAAAGAATGCAAGAGATCCATTACACATTTCAAAAGCTCTAATAACACAAGCTAGAGCCAAAAAGATGAAAGAAGTACTAAATGGGCTGATTAAGGACATTTAGGCCAATCAAGTTACAAATGGTGCGAATTCAAGCTTGAAGAGAGTTAAGGCCATATTGACATGATTGGAGTACTTAATGGGCTAAGGCTAAGTAATAGCATTCACTTGTAAATAGGTGTTTATCCTAAATTAGTGATTGTTATAAAAGTGAAAGTTTTTTGTATAAGAATTTGTACTAGATAGGAGTTTGTCCTAAATAAGGATTTGTCCTAAATAGAAATTTATGCCTCTTCAAGATTGCTATCTTATCCTATAAATAGGCACCTCCTTGCAAACTTTGAAAAATAAGACAATTTTGAGAGAAATAAAAAAAGTAAGGGTTTTCTCCTTTGGTTCTTTTGAGAATTGAAGAACTTATAAAGGAGTATGTCTTCTTGTGATGTTTAACTCGACTTATCACTCTCAATTCCTTTCTTTTCTACATCTTCTTGTGGCATTTAACTCGACTTATCACTCCCAATTCCCTTTTTTTTTGGAGTGTGGCATCCATATCCTTCTTAAATACCTTAGGTTTGTGTTCCTTTGAATGTTAGGTTTAGGCTTTGTGTTATTAAAGTTTGATCTAACTTTCCTAGGTATTGTTTGAGTCCTTGTGTGTGTTGAGTCCCTAAGCCATGTCCTTTTGGGATTTTTTTTTTCCATCAGTTGGTATTAGAGTCCAACTCTAAATTAGGTTGGATCAATTAATTTTCAATTTGCTGCCTTGTGATTTATTTATTTCTATCTAGTTTGTCTATTAAGTGCATTACCATTCAAATGTGCTAATCTGTCCATTTGTAATCCTTCTTACTTTACCCATTTGTTTGAGATCATAACTATCAAAACGTGCATTTTCAATTCCACTAGCTATCTACAACTATTTTGTGTTAAGCAAAATAATAAAATGAAAGCAGAAAAGAAAAAAAAAATCCAAAGCAATAAACAATTCTATTTTCTTACTCAACTTCAATTCTCTATCTATTTTCTTGTTATACCATTCAAATTTATCCTTTAAGTTTAACCACCTATTTTGATTTATGTGAGTCTAGTTCATTAAATTTGTTTGCCTTAATTCAATTCTATCCTATTTACCTTATTCTGTTCAAAATCAATCCTCTTGATTTAGCTTGTTTAGTTCTTTAAAGAGATGAAAGGGGAATTTTGAGTGGTAAAAGGCAAGAGTGCAAGTTTATATTAAGAAAAAGTCATAAAAAGTGGAAAACACAAGGAAGTGTGACACCCTTTTTGAGTGAAACACATTAAATGAGGAAAATAGTTGGATAAACTCATGAGCAATTGATTAATTTGAGGTGCCCTAGCTTATCTCACTTTAAGTGGCACAAAGATGTGTTCTTGTCCAAGATTTTTTCACAAGAAGACAATCAAAAAGGTTTTTGGAAGAAGTCCTTATCAAGACTTCCTACTTTATTCGTAGAAAGAATAAGAAATAGGCTTAAGACCAAATAAAGAGGAATAATTCCTTGTGAGGAATATACTTATGGAGAGCTTGTTGTCAAGGTGGTTGCCAAAGGAGTTTTTATCTATAAGGAGATTAAACTCCACGAGCAATTAAAGATGAGAAAATGCAAGGTGAAAAGCTTTGAGAGATTTTTGGGACCAAATAGGTTTTCCATCTATTAATTTTCCTAAAGCAAGAAAAAGAAGAAAATATTCACCTTATAAACCTTTTCCAAAAGAAAAAAAAAAGAATAGAAAAGGTGCATTTAAAAAATAAGAAAAGCCTTATCAGCCAAAGAAAAATATCAAAGGAAAAGTCTAAAAAGACTTTAGTTTGTTACAAATGTGAAAATTTGGCCATTATGCTAGTAAGTGTAAAGTCAAACAAAAAATCCAAAAATTATACATGGGGATCTTAAAATATCAGTGATGCATATTTTCTTATCAAAAAGTGATTTTAAAATAGAAGACTTGGAAGTGGATGTTATGCAAGATGATGATACTTCAAGTATATCTTTTAAAGAGAGTTGTAATAGTCAATGTGACTATTTTAAAACTCTCTATAAAAGTAATGACTTATTAATCCATACTAAAGAAGATAATATAATATTGGGTGTCTCATTGATAAAACTTTAGATCCAAAAGAAAAAAAAAAAGAAATATTAGAAAAGTATTTGCATTTTTCAAAAGGAGATAATTTGTCTTCTTTTGTTGTATCCTAATGAAGGTTACAATTTAAAAATTGTAAGAGAACATGCTAAAACTTCTACTTCTATGGGAAAGAAAAAATGAAATGAACTAGAGCTTAAAGCTAACGTTAATGAGCTTAAAGTTGATATTAAATTGTTAAAAATAGGTTTATCATTCAAGAAACAATTTCTTTAGAAAGGGGAAAAGATAAGGAAGTTTTACCCTTAGTCAAAGAAAGTTATTTAAAGGAAGATGAGATTAATAATCTTTAGTTTGTAAATCTTATTGACAGAGTTATTAATCATGAATGGAATACGAAAATAACAATTTTTGTAAACAAAGAATATATATTTTCAATTGCTATACATGAATTACATCGATGAAGGTCTAGCGCCTTCTAAGTATTTTTCTAAAATAATAGAAGTATTAAACACTACTGATGAAAGTAGTATTATTTAAGCTGTCACTTGCAACTATCTGTAACCATGTGATGTGATCCATGGAGAAGTTAATTCATAGAGTGTTTCTAAGGATCCATTAAGTATTCATGAAGGGCTAATGACACATTCAAGAGTTAAAAGGATAAAAGATGCACTTAATGGGTTGATTAAAGACATTTCGGTGAAGTAAATTCAAGCTTGAAGCACAACAAAGTATATCTTAATGTGGGACAAGGCTTTATTATTTGTATAACTATGCTGAATCAGCCTAAGTTAGCTAATTGTGAAGAGTTGAGGCAACAAAGTAATGGAATTAGTGAGTTGGACATATCGTATAGTCTGAAAAATGCAGGACAAGAAGTGGACTGGTTATAAAATTGGTTACAGGATCATTTTGCTGTTGGAAAGTTGAATTGACACTAGTCATGAGCCTGTTGGTGAACCAATTTGATACTAAACAGATGGCTTTAGGAATTTGACCGAACTAACCTTAATTTGTTTGCTATTAGCTTATTTAGAAAGTTTTTCTTATTTCTGGGGTTAGGATTGTTATTTCAGCCTATAAATAGTTTTCATTTTATTTTTAAAAGATATAGATGATTAATGAAAAAAAAGTGAGAATTTTCTCTTTTGATTCTTATTGAACTTTGTGAACTTATCAAGGTCATGGTTAAAGGTTGAATCTTATAATTATTTCAGAGAAATTGTATTCTAACTTCAAGAAATGTTCCTTTTGCACTAATCAAATATTTCTTGGTTGTATTATGAGTGCTAAAGGTATTAAGGTTGACAAGGAAAAAGTTATCGCAATTCGTGATTGGCCTACACCTTAGTTAGTTAGTGACCTTTTGGAATGTGTAATAAATTTCTTGCATCCTTTGAAGCCTTCCATGCATTATCTCTAAGCTTCTCATCATTCCGTCCTCTCCTTGGAAGGATTTGTCCTTCAATTATCACCTACATTAAAAGGAGAAAGATCAGAAATATTAAATGTTGCACTCACATTATACTCATCAGGAAGGTCCAACTTATAGGCATTATCATTAATATATGCTACTACTTGAAATGGACCATCTCCTCTAAGCTGGGAACCATTTCTTGCACATATACAACCAAACCTAATCACTAAGTTCAAACACCACTTTCTTTCACCCTTTGTTGACATGGGATGCATATTGCTCAATTCCTTCACAATATGTTACCACACCTTTTCATGCAATTTCTTCACCATGTCAGTCTTGCATTCACCATCTAATCTAGCATACTCATCGATAGGTATAGGCACCAAATTCAAATGAGTCAAAGGAACCATTCTCAATTTCAAAATGGAAAGTAACTAGTAGCAGAACAAACACTTTTATCATATGCAAACTTGATATGCAGTAAACAATTTTTTCATATTTTCAAATTCATTCAAATAATAACACATAGTAAAAAGAGTTCAATTAACCACCTCAATCTACCCAGTAGTTTGTGGGTGACAAGTAATTGACAACAATAGTTTAGTATCTTACTTACCCTATAAAGTCTTCTAGAAGTAGTTTAAGAACTTTGAATCCCTGTCTAAAACAATGCTCCATATGCCATGCAAATGTATTACTTCTCTAAAGAATAAGTCAACCATATGGCTTGCATCATTAGTTTTATGGCACAAAATCCCTACCCATTTTTTATTGCTGCAACCCTAGTACAAAGTCATACAAAGTCCATAGATAAATCAATCCAGGGATGGCTAGGTATGGGTAAAGGGATATGCAAGCCATGGGGTAAAACTCTAGATTTATCCTATTTGCATGCTATGCATTTCTCACATATCCTCTAAACATCTCATTTCATGTGTGGCAAAAAGAAATGTTCAACTAGGACATCTAGGGTTTTCATAACCCCAAAATGACCCATTAGACCACCCCCACGAGCTTCTCTCACAACCAACTCCCTTAAAAAAGTCATAGGCACGCATAAATGATTTTTCCTAAATAAGAAACCCTTATGCCTATAAAACTTTTCAAAGGCTGACTTCTCACATGCTCTATACACATTAGCAAAGTCAACATCTTTCATTTATAAATCTTTAATATATTCAAATCCTAATCATTTTGCAGTAAGTGTAGAAATAAGGGCATACCTATGAGGTAATGCATCAGCTACCACATTTTTCTTACTTTATTTATATTTGATGATGTAAGGAAAGGTCTCAATGAATTCAATCCACTTAGCATGTCTTTTGTTCAACTTTCCTTGTCCCTTCAAGTACTTCAAGGATTATGGATGAAAAACTCCTTGGGCCAAAGGTAGTGTTTCCATGTCTCCAAAGTCTATACCAATGCATACATTTCTTTGTCATAAGTAGGATAATTAAGACTTGTTTGCCACTTAGCTTTTCACTAAAGTAGGCAATTGGATGCATTTCTTATATCAAAATAGCTCCAATGCAATGACTTAAAGCATTACACTCAATCTTGAAAGTTTTTGCAAAATCAGGTAAAGCAAGTAAGGTGTAAAACTTGATTTTTCATTAATGCAATTAAAAACCTTGTCTTGATCACTACCCTAATTAAAACCCTTTTTGATAACCTCAGTGCAACAAAAATAGTGCTAAAGTCCCTAATAAAGTGTTTATAGAAACTAGCTAGACCATGACAATTGCACATATTGCTAACTAACTTAGGCATAGGCCAATCACGGATTGCCCTAATGTTTTCGTCATCAACCTTAATACTATTAGCACTAACAACATAGCAAGAAATATGATCTAGTTGTACAAAAGGAACATTTCTTGAAATTAGCATACAATTTCTAAGAATGTAAAACAATTAGAATAAAATGTAAATAATCAAGATGCTCTTCTAGAGTTTTTTTATAAACCAAAATATTATCAAAATACACAACCACAAATTTATGAATGAATGGATACAAAACATGATTCATTAATTACATAAAAGTTCTTGGCATATTAGTGAGATCAAATGGCATAATCATATAGACCATACTTAGTTTTGAAAGTTGTTTTCCAATCATCTCCCTCTCTCATCCTAATCTAGTGATATCCACTTGTCAAACCAATTTTAGAAAAGACACATGAACCATGCAATTCATCCAACATGTCATTTAACCTTGGTATAGGGTGACGATACTTTATAATGATTTTGTTGATTGTTCAACAGTCAACACTCATCCTCTAAGTTCCATCTTTCTTAGGTACAAATAAGATAGAAACTACATAAGGACTCATGCTTTCCCTCATATATCTCTTCAAAATAAGTTCCTTCACCTACCTTTGAAGCTCCTTTGTCTCCTTAAGATTACTCCTATATGCTGGCCGGTTTGGGTTGGATACACCAGGTATAAAATCAATTTAATGCTCAATTCCTCTCTTAGGCAGCAATCTACTTTAAACATTCTCAAGGAACACATCTTTAAATTCCTGAAAAAGAGAACAACAATAAGAAAAAATGGGTCAAACTTGTTCAAGTTAAAATATGCCTCTTTGAACAAAAGTACGATCATAGACTATTTGGCATAAAATGCTTATTTGACATCATTGTCTTTTGCATAGAAACTTTCTATTTTCTTCTTTCTTGTGTCCTCACTTTTTGATAAGAAGCTTAGAGATGATGCATGGAAGGCTTCAAAGGATGCAAGAGATCCATTGCACATTCTAGAAGGTCCAATAACATAAGCTAGAGCCAAAAAGATGAAAGAAACACTAAATGAGTTGACTGAGGACATTTAGGCCAACCAAGTTACTAATGGAGTAAATTCAAGCTTGAAAAAGAGTCAAGACCTTATTAATATGATTGGAGTATTAATGGACCAGGGCTAGTTTATCCTAAATAAGTGATTGCTATAAAAGTGGAAGTTTTCTACATATGAATTTATCCTAGATAGGAATTTGTCCTAAATAGGAATTTTTGCCTCTTTAGGATTGCTATCGTAGCATATAAGTAGGCACCCCCTTGTAACCTTTGAAAAATCAAAAAATATGAGAAATAAAAAGCAAAAGTTTTCTCCTTTGGTTCTTTCAAGAACTAAAGAACTTATCAAGAAGTACCTCTTCTTGTGGCATTCAACTTATCTTATCACTTCCAATTCCCTTCTTTTCTACTATCCTAAGCTAAACGATATGCTTGATGAGTTACATGGTTCTAAAGTGTTTTCAAAGGTAAATTTAAAGAGCAGTCATCATCAAATTCAAATAAAAGACGGAGATGAGTGGAAAATTGCATTCAAGACAAAGTATAACATAGGTTGCATGAGTGACTAGTCATGCCCTTTGCCTTGTCTAACGTGTTAAGTACTTTCATGCAATTGATGAATCATGTGCTTTGTAAGTTTATTGGCATATTTATTGTGGTTTATTTTAATGACATTTTAATTTATAACAGGAATCATGAGGAACAAGTGAAGCACCTTTGGGGAGTCTTTGGAGTACTACAACAAGAGAAATTGTTAGGCAACTTAAAGAAGTATGAATTATGCCAAGACCATGTCATTTTCTCAATTATGTATTTGCACAACATGGGGTTAGTTGATGGGGAGATAGTGAAAGCTATTAAGGAGTGGCCTATACCTACTAGTGTTTTGAAGGTATGGAGTTTCCACGAGTAGCATCCTTTTATAGGAGGTTTGTGATAAATTTCAGCACTATTTTTGCTCCTTTGACTGAATGTATCAAGAAAGTGGTGACTTTAGCTAGAAAGAGGGTGCCCAAAAATAGTTTTGAGCAAATTAAGGAGAAGATGTGTTCAACAACTATCTTAACTCTTCTTGATTTTTCAAAAACTTTTAAAGTGGAGTGTGATGCTTTGAGAG
This sequence comes from Bruguiera hainesii, assembly GCA_023213295.1. Lineage (NCBI taxonomy): Eukaryota > Viridiplantae > Streptophyta > Magnoliopsida > Malpighiales > Rhizophoraceae > Bruguiera > Bruguiera hainesii. The sequence continues at coordinate 5,200,788 of JAHOYR010000008.1, forward strand.
TGGGATTTGGGATTGTTTTATGTAAGATAAATGTCCTATGGTCTATTTTAGTGAGAGGTTAGGGGGGACAATCCTAAATTATTCAATATATGAGAAGGAGTCCTGTGCACCAATTCAAGTTTTAGAGACTTATTAGCACTACTCATTGCCCAGGGAGTTTGTTGTACACACTGATTATGAATCCTTGAAGCATTTCAAGGGACAAAGCAAAATAAATTGAAGGCATGCTAAATGGGTGGAGTTCTTGGAGGCCTTTCCATATGTCATCAAGTACAAAAGGGGAAATGTAAATGTAGTCAAAGAGGTATGCTTCAATCTCATTATTGAATGCTAAGTTAATGGGTTTTAAATTTATTATGAGTCAATATTTGGATGATCTAAAGTTTGCTTCTATTTAGTTGGCTTGTAAGAAAGGGGCAGTTCATGCCTTTTATAGGCATAAAGGGTGCTTGTTTAGATTTGGAAGGCTCTGTATTCCTAAGGAATCTATTAGGAAACTTTTAGTAAGGGAGGGGCATGGTGGAAGTTTAACTAGACACAGTGAAAAAAAGACTTTAGAGCTGGTTAAAGAGCATTTTTATTGGTCAGGGATTATTAGAGATGTATATCATGTGATAGAGAGGTGCATGGTTGGTAAGAAGACAAATAGTAAAGAGGTTGCTCTTGGGTTGTTTATGTCATTAAAGAGCATTTTTATTGGTTGGGGATTATTAGAGACGTATATCATGTGATAGAGAGGTGCATGTTTGGTAAGAAGACAAATAGTAAAGAGGTTGCTCTTGGGTTGTATATGTCATTACCTATTCTAGACCAGCCTTGGGTTGATGTATGGATTTTGTACATGGGTTGCTAAGAGCACAAAAAGGGAAGGATTCGATTATGGTGATTGTTTATAGGTTCTTAATGATGTCTCACTTTGTACCTTATCACAAAACTGATAAGGTGGTTGATTAGTTCTTTCAAGAAATTGTGAGATTACATAGAATACCAAAGAGTATAGTGTCTGATCTAGTATGCCAAGTTCTTGAGTTACTTTTGAAAAACCTTGTAGAAGAAGCTTAGCACAAGGCTGCTCTTTAGCACAGCATGTCATCCACAAACATATGGGCAGACTAAAGTGGTAGATGGTACACTTTCTTTATTTCTTAGAACTATTGTTAATAAGAATTAGAAGAATTAGGATGATTGCTTGGCTTTTGTTGAATATAATGTATCAGCCATTCAATATGAGGGATCTATTGCCTTACTCAGAGGACAGTGGGGTGTTGGATTTGAAGGCAAATCCTATTCAACAGGGGGAAGGATGATGTGCTCCATAGTTATAGGGGCTGCCTAAGATCATGTGGTTCATAGTTTCTTCTTGTTTGTAGTGAATTTCTTATCAAACAAATGGCTACTAGTTTTTCTTTCTATTTCATTTCTTTTCATTGAGTCATAAACTGCCTTAGACAAAACAATCATTACTTGAAATTTCCCTGAACATAAACAATCAGTCTCTAATTCTTTGACCCATCAACTCCACTACTAAAAAGAACTTTTAGTTGTTGGTTTTACTTTAGAAAATTTTGTTCTTATTTACTTAGCTCTAAAGTCATTGTTTATCCTAACCATGTTGCTTTATGGTATTTATTATCAAAGAAAGATACCAAGCCAAGGTTGACTTAATGGATTCTTCTACTGCAGATTTTGATTTAGAGATCAAAGACAAGAAAGCTAGGGAGAACCTAGCTGCAGATCATCTAAGTCATATGGTTAAGGAAGAGGATACATTTCCTTTACAAGAACTCTTTCCAGATGAACAATTGCTTGCAATTAAGGCAAATGCCCTTTGCTATGTAAATATCATCAACTACTTGACCACAAGGACTTTTCCAAATCACTTGGAGAAAGCTCAAAAGGAGAAGAAGATCAAGAGTGGTGCAAAAAACTATGTACAGGATGTGTCCTACTTATGGAAGCAATGCTCATATCAGGTGATAAGAAGGTGTGTACTAGAAGCTGTGTCTATTTAATTCTCACCTTCTATTATTTTTATGCTTGTGGAGGACGCTTTGGATAGAAAAGAATAGCAAGAAAGCTAGCTGGATATGGTTTCTTTTAGCCATCACTGTTTCATGATTCTTACAGGTTTTCAAAACCTGTGCACATTGTCAAAGGACAAGTAAGTCTTCTAGAGATCAAATGCCACAAACTCCCATTCTAGTTCATGAAATTTTATTGTGTTTGGGGCACTGATTTCATGGGACTTTTTCCTTCCTCTTTTCATAATGAATATATTCATTACTAGTTCTTGTTATTGGTCGTGTTTCCAAGAGGGTGGAAGCTAAAGCCACCAGGACTGATGATCTTAAAGTTGTAAGTTATAGATTTTGTCAAGTGTCACATTTTCGTTAGTTATGAACAACAAGAGCTTTGATCAGTTATAAAGGCACACATTTTTGCAAACAAATGGTAGAGGCTTTGTTGATGGAATATCATGTCACTAACAAGGTGTCAACTGCATATTATCCACAAATAAGTGGACAAGCCAAGGTGTCCAAACAGGAAATTAAGAGTAGTCTTGAGAAGACATTGAATCTAAGTAGAAAGGATTGGAGCATGTGGCTTGAGGATGTGCTATTGGCCTATGTATAACATATAAGACACTGATTGGCATGTCATCCCATCATTTGGTGTTTAGCAACTAGAGTACAAGGCATATTGGGCTATCAAACAATGCAATATGAAAATGAATGAAGTGCATGGACATAGGAAATTGCAATTGCAAGAGCTTAAGGAAATTCACAACGATGCCTATGAGAACTCCAAGATTTACAAGGAAAGAACAAAAGTCATTCATGACAAGATGATCTCTAAGATGACTACTGTTGTTTGTCAAAAGGTTATTGTCTATCATTCAAGATTAAGGTTGTTTTCGAGTAAGTTGCACTCTCGTTGGATTGATTCTTTTGACAACTAATGTCTTTCCACATAGTGAAGTTGCAATTCAAAGTGTAGAAGCAAATTCAGAGTGAATGACCAAAGGTTAAAAGCTTCTTATGAAGGGTTCAAAGTGAGGGAGATGGAGCTAGAAGACCATATTTGTACCTCATGACATGCTTTGGAGTTGAGCTAATTGCATTAAGCAAATGAACTTGGGAGACAACCCAAGAATTAGATTTGCTTTTCTCTTCCCTTCCATCTTAATTTTTGTTTTCATGTGTGATTTTGTGTTTTTGTTTTCTTTATTCTTTTATACATTTAAATCTTACATTCAAACAATGTAAGATTCCAGTTTGGGGGAAGGGAAATTTTCTATTTTTCAATTTCGTTCAATCTTTTATCTTTATTTTTTAAAACAACTTATGCTTGATAGGGCTATTGTGAATTTATTGTTTAGTTTCATCAAATTTCTCTTTTGTTATTGCATGATAATGCAAGTGAATGACATCTTTCATTCAAAATAATGTTTGATTGTACTTTGTACAAAGAGGTTTATTTTAGTACTGGCAAGCTTAACTACTTTTTGGCTAGTGTTTGCTTTTTCTCTTTTGTAGGAATTTGGTGATGTTTTTCTTGAAGAACTAAGTTATTTTCCACCTTTGAGGGGAATAAAACATCAAATTGAATTCATCCTTAGTGCAACAATTTCAAATTGACTGGCCTATATAAATAATCCTCAGGAGACAAAAGACTTCAAAAACAAGTTAAGGAGCATATAACAAAGGGATATATGTGGGAGAGTATGAGTCCATGGGTAATTCCAATTCTGTATGTGCCTAAGAAGGATGAGACTTGGAGGATGTGCGTTGATTATAGAGTAGTCTTTAAAATCATTGAAAGGTGATCAATTACCTACTTCAGTGAAAGTTAAGTAGAGTAGCTCTTAATTATCTTAGTTATGATAAGGAAATATATGCAATGACATAGGCTTTGGAGGCATAGCAACATTATCTTTAGCCCAAGTAATTTGTCATTCATACTAACCACAAATCCTAAGGAGATGGAGATTGCCATGATTAGGGTGAATGTAGAAGAAGATAGAGAGGCAACCATGGCTTAATTTTTACAAGGGCTAAATAGAGACATAGCCAATGTGGTTGAATTGCAACACTATATGAAATTAGAACACATGGTGCACATGATAATGAAAGTTGAAAGACATCTTAAACAAAAGGGTTCCATATGGTTTAGGCAGAATTCAAGTTCTACCTCATCTTGGAAGCCGAATTGGAGTAAAATGGACGAGAATGCCAATTACAAGTCCAAAGCCAAGCTATCCAAGTGCTAGAATGAGGCAGGTGATTCTAACTCCCAATCAAATAGAAATAGCGATGTTAAATGTTTTGAGTGTTTGGGCAGGGGTCACATTGCATCTCAATGTCCAAAAAAGCATGCAATGATCATGAGAGGTAATGGTGTCTAAATAAGCATGCAATGATCATGAGAGGTACTGGTGATGTTGGAATTGCAAGTGAATTAAATGATGATTCTGTGCCATCATTAGAGGGTGAAAGTGATGGAGAGGAGTATCTGGTTAATGGAGTAGCTTTTATCACAAGATGAGCATTGAATGCGTAAGTAAAGGAAGAAAATAAGGTGCAATGAGATTACATCTTTAAGATGAGGTGTTTCATCAAAGATAAAGTATATAGTATGATTATCTATGGTGGAAGTTACACTAATGTTGCTAGTACAACTATGGTTGAAAAGTTGAATTTACCTGCTATAAAGCATCCTAAGCCACATAAAATTCAATGGTTGAATGAGAGTGGTGAAGTTAAGGTAAATAAGCAAGTACTCATGTCATTTTCTATCAGAAGGTACTGTAATAAAGTTTTATGTGATGTTATACGTATGCATGCGAGCCATATTTTATTAAGAAAGCCATGGTAGTTTGACAAGCAAGTTATGCACGATGACTTCAAGAATTAATATTCCTTTGTAATGAATGAAAAACTCATTGCTCTTCTACCATTATCACCTTAACAAGCTTATAAGGATCAGTTAAGAATAAAAAATGAGTGTGAACAGAAAAGAGAGATTGAAAAAGAGAAAAGACAGGAGAAAATGTGAGAACACAAGAGAGAGAAAAGAAGAAAATAGAAAGTTTCTACTCAAAAGAAAGTGATGTCAAAAGTGCATTTTATGCTAAATAGCTTATGATCATACTTTTTCAAAAAGAGGTTTATTTTAACACTAACAAGTTTAACCTATCTTTGCCTCGTGTTGTTATTTTCTCTTTTGCAAGAATTTAAAGATGTATTCCTTAATGATGTCCCAAATGGATTGCCACCTAAGAGAGGAATTAAGTATCAAATTGATTTTATCCCTAGTGCATCCATCTCAAATCGCCCAACATATAGGAGTAATCCCGAGGAGACAAAGAAGCTTCAAAGGTAGGTTAAGGAACTTATTTCAAAGGGATATACAAGGGAAAGCATGAGTTCTTATGCAGTTCTTATCCTACTTGTACCCAAGAAAGATGGAACTTGGAGGATGTGTGTTGACTGTTGAGCGATCAACAAAATCATTCTAAAGTATTGTTATCCCATAACTAGGTTAGATGACATGTTGGATGAATTGCATGGTTCATGTGTCTTTTATAAAATTGATTTGAAAAGTGGATATCACCAGATTAGGATGAAAGAGGGAGATAAGTGAAAAATAGCTTTCAAAACTAAGTATGGTTTGTATGAATGACTTGTTACGTCATTTGGTCTCACTAATGCACCAAGCACTTTTATGTGACTAATGAATCATGTTTTGCATCCATTCATTGGTAAATTTGTGGTTGTGTATTTTGATGATATTTTGGTTTACGGTAAAAACCTAGAAAAACATATTAATCATTTACGTTATATTTTAATTATTTTATGTTTTGAGAAATTGTATGCTAACTTGAAGAAATGTTCCTTTTGTACTAATCAAATCATATTTCTTGGTCATGTTTTAAGTGTTAAAGGTATTAAGGTTGACAAGGAAAAAGTTAAGGTAGTTTGTGATTGAACAACACCTAAGTTAATTAGTGATGTCTGAAGCTTTCATGGTTTGGCTAGTTTCTATAGATGCTTTCTTAGGGACTTTAGCACCATTAACTGAGGTTATCAAAAAGAATATGAGTTTTAGTGGGGTAGTGATCAAAACAAGACTTTTAATTGCATTAAGGAAAAATTAAGTTCTACATCCTTACTTGCCTTACCTAACTTTGCAAAAACTTTTGAGATTAAGTGTGATGCTTTAGGGATTTGCATTGGAGCTATTTTGATGTTAGAAAGGCACCTAATTGCCTATTTTAGTGAAAAGCTAAGTGGAGCAAGTATCAATTATCCTACTTATGATAAAGAGATGTATGCATTGGTACAGACTTTGGAGACATGGCAACATTACCTTTGGCCCATGGAGTTTGTCATCCATACCAACCATAAATCCTTGAATCATTTGAAGGGACAAGAAAAGTTGAACAAAAGACATACCAAGTGGATCAAATTCCTTAAGACCTTTCCCTACATAATCAAATATAAACAAGGTAAGGAAAATGTGGTAGTTGATGCATTATCTTAAAAGTATCCAAAATAAAAGCAATGGACTCAATTGTACAAAATACACTTTAGTGGATGACTATTATAAACTGTAATCCCAAGATTCAATGTTGGGTTAAGTATATAGATCCAAAGCATAATGAGCTAACTTCTTATTAGAGTCCATTGCATTCCCTTTTATTTCATTAACATGTTTATATACTAAAGCTACATAAATCATGCCAAATTCCATTATGGTAATGGACATAATTAAAAAAATAACAATATTTAAATTCACTTGAGTATTAATGAATAATTTCTCCCTCTAAGACATATTTGTATACTAAAATTATATAAATCATGTCAAATTGCATTATGGTAATGAAGACAATTAAAAAAATTATAAAATTTAAATTTACTTGAGTATTAATGAAGAATTTCTCCTTGTAAGGCTTTAAAATTCTAACAATTAAAACAATGCAAGGTTTTTATTTTTTAAATAAATTTGAATCCAATTGCATTTTCAATAGTGAGATAAACCTAATATTTGAATATGTTAATTCACAAAAATAAAAGCAATAGACTCAATTGTATAAAATACACTTTGGTGAATGACAATTATAAATTCTCATCCCAAGTTTCAATGTTAGGTCAAGCACATATAAATATATAATGTCATGGGCTAACTTCTTATTAGATTCCATTGTATTTGCATTTATTTAATTAGCATGTTTGTATACTAAAATTATATAAATCATGTCAAATTACATTGTAGTAATGCAAACGATTAAAAAAATTTCAAAATTTAAAATCACTAGATTATTAACAAAGATTTTCTCTCTCTAAGACTTTAAAATTCTAAAAATTAAAATAATGCAATGTTTTACTTTTTAAAGAATTTTGAATTCCAATGCATGTTTAATTATGAGATAAACCTAATATTTAGATATGTTATTTCACCACTCAATTGTATAAAATACACTTTAGTGGATGACTATTATAAATTCTAATCCCAAGTTTCAATGTTGGGTCAACTAAATAACTCTACAACATAGTGGGCTAACTTCTTATTAAAGTCCATTGCATTCACTTTTATTTAATTAACATGTTTGTATGATAAAATTATATAAATCATGTCAAATTGCATTGTAATAATGGAGATAATTAAACAAATTACAAAATTTAATTTCAGCTGAGTATTCACGAAGAATTTCTTCCTATAAGACTTTAAAATTCTAAAAACTAAAACAATGCAATGTTTTTGTTTTTTAAAAATTTCTTAATACTATTTCATTTTCAATGGTGAGACAAATGTAATATTTAAATTTGTTAATTGAACGCAAATAAAAGTAATGGACTCAATTCTACAAAATACACTTTAGTGGATGACTATTATAAATTCCAATCCCATGCTTTAATGTTAGGTCAACCATATAACTCTACAACATAGTGGGCTAACATCTTATTAGAGTCTATTGCATTAACTTTTATTTAATTAACACGTTTGTATACTAAAATTATATAAATCATGTCAAATTGCATTGTGGTAATGAAGACAATTAAAAAAAATTAAAAAATTGAAATGCACTTGAGTATCACCGAAGAATTCCTTTTTGTAAGACTTTAAAATTACAAAAATTAAAATAATGCAATATTTTTATTTTTTTTAAATAATTTTGAATCCAATTGCATTTTCAACAGTGAGATAAACCTAATATTTGAATATGTTAATTCACCAAAATAAAAGTAATGGACTCAATTGTATAAAATACACTTTGGTGGATGACTATTGTTGTTCCCACATACTTGTATGGGTTGTAATTGTTGTCAACTAGGGTTAAGTGTGCAAGAAAGTAAAGTCACATGGAAGGGCAAGAAAGTAAAGCCACATTGAAGGGCAAGAAAGTAAATCTGCTGTGTAAGGGCAAGAAAGTAAATCTGCTGTGTAAGGGCAAGAACGTAAATCTGCCATGTAAGCCCTATTAGGGTTTCATGAAAGAGAGTATATAAAGGCCTTGGAAGACAAAACTAGGGCAGAGGGCCAACACAATTGAAAAAAACAGCAACCCTACAACAACTGGCCAAAAGGAAGAGAGAGCAGAACGGCAAGAGATCAGAAATAACACCACCAGGAGAGCAAACCAGAAACGTCACCACCGGGAGAGAAAACTAGAATGTGCGACCTCCTGCAAGCAAACCAGAAATGCCTCCTGCAAGCAAACCAGAAACACATCCTGTAAGCAAACCAGAAACGCCTCCTGCAAGGAAACCAGAAACACGTCCTGCAAGCAAACCAAAAACGTACAACCAGCAAGAGGAGAAATAAGAAACAGACCACCCGGAGGAGAAGACAGCAGACCTAGTATTCGTGAGACCACCCGGAAGAGAAGACAGCAGACTAGAAGCGTGAGGCAGGGCGAGAGACGTGAACCAGAAAAACCAGTAGCGTGAGGCAGGCCAAGAGACATGAAACGGCAGACCAGAAGCGTGAGACCAGAACGTGCAACAGCGTGACTGATCAGAAGCGTGGGGCAGGCCGTGAGACGTGAAACGGCAGACTAGAAGCTTGAGTGCAAGCTGTGAAACCGTGAGACGGTGAAAGTAGGAGCTGTGTGAGACAACCTAGAGAAGGAATTTGGCGAAGCATCGGAAAGAACTCAACGTATTTCTAGATTTCTTCAAGAGAGGTTAGAGAGTGTTGCAGTGAACTTCTAAGCGGCAGTGGAGCAGCCTTTCAATTCAACAGAGGCAAGACGAGCTAGAAGAAGGGTAGACACAGTAAGTGACACTCTTTGTATTGTACTTGCTTAGTAATTGCAATAGTGAAAGGAGCAGAAGATTAAGACATCCATTGTAACTGGAATTCTCAAGTATAGTGGATAGTCTCGGTAAGGGAGAGTCCCTACCACCGTGGATGTACGTCATGTTGACGGAACCACGTAAATCTCGTGTGTCCTTAATTTGCTTTACGTTTTGTATTTTGAATTGAGTTGTGAACGCAGCTAAAGTATTAGCCAACCCATAACCTAACGAAGACCTAAACAAGAACATCCGAATTGTCTATTAGGCAATGTGTCTGAAAGGTGACTTTGGGGACTATTGTGATTAGTAGGTAGCAATAAATCTACCTTAGTCGAATCTGAGAAAGAGTTCCCTTTTAAGAAGAGATTGAAGTTATTCACTTTCCTGCGAATTGCGAATTGTGGTGATACTGATTCACTCCCCCTCTCAGTATCACAAACTAGTAGATCCTAGAGTGAAGTTAGGAACTTCAACTATTATAAATTCCCATCCTAAGCTTTAATGTTGGGTCAAGTATATAACTCTACAGCATTATGGGCTAACTCCTTATTAGAGTCCATTGCATTTCCCTTTATTTAATTAACATGTTTGTATACTAAAATTATATAAATCATGTCAAATTACATTGTGGTAATGCAAACAATTAAAAAAATTTTCAAAATTTAAATTCACTAGATTATAAACGAAGAATTTCTCCCTCTAAGACTTTAAAATTCTAAAAATTAAAATAATGCAATGTTTTATCTTTTTAAAGAATTTTGAATTCCATTACATTTTCAACGATGAGATAAACCTAATATTTGGATATGTTATTTCACCAAAATAAAAGCAATGGACTCAATTGTGTAAAATACACTTTAGTGGATGACTATTATAAATTCCAATCCCAAGCTTTAATGTTGGGTCAACCAAATAACTTTACAATGTAGTGGGCTAACTTCTTATTAGACTCCATTGCATTCACTTTTATTTAATTAACATGTTTGTATACTAAAATTATATAAATCATGTCAAATTGCATTGTGATAATGAAGACAATTTAAAAAATTACAAAATTTAAATTTAGTTGAGTACTCACGAAGAATTTCTCTCTATTAGACTTTAAAATTCTAAAAATTCAAACAATGCAATGTTTTTATTTTTTAAAAATTTCTTAATACCATTGCATTTTGAATGGTTAGACAAACGTAATATTTGAATTTGTTAATTGAATGCAAATAAAAGTAATGGACTCAATTCTACAAAATACACTTTAGTGGATGACTATTATAAATTCCAATCCCAAGTTTCAATGTTAGGTCAACCATATAACTCTATAATGTTGTGGGCTAATGTCTTATTAGAATCCATTGCATTGACTTTTATTTAATTAACACGTTTGTATACTAAAATTATATAAATCATGTCGAATTGCATTATGGTAATGAAGACAATTAAAAAAAATTACAAAATTGAAATGCACTTGAGTATTACTGAAGAATTTCTCCTTGTAAGACTTTAAAATAACAAAAATTAAAATAGTGAGATAAACCTAATATTCACCAAAATAAAAGCAATGGACTCAATTGTATAAAATATACTTTGGTGGATGACTATTATAAATTCTCATTCCAAGTTTCAATGTTGGGTCAAGCATATAACTCTATAGCATTATGGGCTCACTTCTTATTAGAATTCATTGCATTCTCTTATATTTTATTAACATGTTTGTATACTAAAATTATATAAATCGCACCAAATTGCATTGTCGTGATGGACACAATTAAAAAAATAACAAAATTTAAATTCACTTGAGTATTAACGAAGAATTTCTCCCTCTAAGACTTTAAAATTCTCAAAATTAAAATAATGCAATACTTTTATTTTTTAAATAATTTTTAATACAATTGCATTTTCAATGGTGAGATAAATGTAATATTTAAATATGTTAATTTAACGAAAGAAAAACAATGGACTAAAATGTATAAAATAAACTTTAGGGAATGAAAATTTTAAATTGCAATCTCAAGTTTCAATGTTGGGTCCAGTATATAACTCTAGAGCGTAGTGGACCAACTTCTTATTAAAGTATATTGCATTCACTTTTATTTAATTAACGTATTTGTATACTAAAATTATTTAAATCATGTCAAATTGCATTGTGGTAATGGAGACAATTAAAAAAATTATAAAATTTAAATTTGCTTGAGTATTAATGAAGAATTTCTCCCTATAAAACTTTAAAATCATAACAATTAAAATAATACAAGGTTTTTATTTTTTAAATAATTTTGAATCCAATTCCATTTTCAATAGTGGGAAAACTTAATATTTGAATATATTAATTCACCAAAATAAAGGCAATGGACTCAATTGTATAAAATACAATTTGGTGGATGATTATTAAATTAAAATACTACAATATTTTTATTTTTTAAATAATTTTGAATTCCATTGCATTTTCAATAGTGATATAAACCTAATATTTGAATATGTTAATTCCCCAAAATAAAAGTAATGGACTCAATTCTATAAAATACACTTTAGTGGATGACTATTATAAATTGCAATCCTAAGATTCAATGTTGGGTAAGGCATATACCTCTACAGTGTATTGCGGTAACTTTTTATTAGAATCCATTGCATTTCCTTTTATTTCATTAACATGTTTGTATATAAAAATTACATAAATCATGTCAAATTGCACTATGGTAATAGAGACAATTAAAAAAATTTTAAAATTTAAATTTACTTGAGTATTAATGAAGAATTTCTCTGTGTAAAACTTTAAAATTCTAACAATTAAAATAATGCAAGGTTTTTATTTTTTAAATAATTTTCAATTCCATTACATTTTCAATAGTGAGACAAACCTAATATTTTAATATGTTAATTCACCAAAATAAAAGCAATGGACTCAATTATATAAAATCTACTTTAGTGGATGACTATTACAAATTGCAATTCTAAGATTCAATGTTAGGTAAAGCATATACCTTTATAGTGTACTGTGATAATTTCTTATTAAAGTCCATTCCATTCCTTTTTATTTCATTAACATGTTTGTATACTAAAATTATATAAATTGTGCCAAATTGCATTATGGTAATGGAGACAATTAAAAAAATAACAGTATTTAAATTCACTTGAGTATTAACAAAGAATTTCACCCTCTAAAACTTTAAAATTCTCAAAATTAAAATAATGCATTACTTTTATTTTTTAAATAATTTTTAATACAATTGCAATTTCAATGGTGAGATAAATTTAATATTTGAATATGTTAATTTAACGAAAGAAAAGAAATGGACTAAAATGTATAAATTAAACTTTAGGGGATGACAATTTTAAATTGCAATCTCAAGTTTCAATGTTGGGTCCAGTATATAACTCTAGAGTGTAATGGACTAACTTCTTATTAGAGCCCATTGCATTCACTTTTATTTAATTAACATATTTGTATACCAAAATTATATAAATTATATTGAATTGCATTGTGATAATGGAAACAATTAAAAAAATTACAAAATTTAAATTTACTTGAGTATTAACGAAGAATTTCTCCCTGTAAAACTTTAAAATTTTAACAATTAAAATAATGCAAGGTTTTTATTTTTTAAATAATTTTGAATCCAATTGCAATTTTAATAATGAGATAAACCTAATATTTGAATATGTTAGTTCACCAAAATAAAAGTAATGGACTCAATTGTATAAAATCCACATTAGTGGATGACAATTATAAATTCCCATCATAAACTTTAATGTTGGGTTAAGCATATAACTTTAAAAGTGTAGTGGACTAACTTCTTAGTAAAGTCCATTGCATTGGCTTTTCTTTAATTGACATGTTTGTATACAAAAATTATATAAATCATGTCAAATTGCATTGTGGTAACAAATTGCATTGTGATAATAAAGACAATTAAAAAAATTACAAAATTTAAATTCCTTAGAGTATTAACGAGGAATTTCTCCCTATAAGATTTTAAAATTATAAAAATTAAAATAATGCAATATATTTAGTTTTTAAATAATTTTGAATTCCATTGCATTTTCAATGGTAAGATAAACCTAATATTTGAATATGTTAATTCCCCAAAATAAAAAGCAATGGACTCAATTCTATAAAATACACTTTAGTGGATGACTATTATAAATTGTAATCCCAAGATTTAATGTTGGGTAAACCATATACCTCTATAGCATACTACGGTAACTTCTTATTAGAGTCCATTACACTCTCTTTTATTTCATTAACATCTTTGTATACTAAAATTATATAAATTATGCCAAATTGCATTATGGTAATGGAGACAATTAAAAAAATAACAAAATTTAAATTCACTTAAGTATTAACAAAGAATTTCTCCCTCTAAGACTTTAAAATTCTCAAAATTAAATAATGTAATGCTTTTAATTTTTAAATAATTTTAAATACAATTGCAATTTCAACAGTGAGATAAATTTAATATTTGAATATGTTAATTTAACGAAAGAAAAGCAATGGACTAAAATGTATAAAATAAACTTTAGGGGATGACAATTTTAAATTGCAATCTCAAGTTTTAATGTTGGATCCAGCATATAACTCTAGAGTGTAATAGACTAACTTCTTATTAGAGTCCATTGCATTCACTTTTATTTAATTAACATATTTGTATACTAAAATTGTATAAATCATGTCAAATTGCATTGTGGTAATTGAAACAATTAAAAAAATTATAAATTTTAAATTTAGTTGATTATTAACAAAGAATTTCTCCTTGTAAGACTTTAAAATTCTAACAATTAAAATAATGTAAGGTTTTTAGTTGTTAAATAATTTTTAATCCAATTGCATTTTCAATAGTGAGATAAATCTAATATTTGAATATGTTAATTCACCAAAATAAAATTAATGAACTCAATTGTATAAAATCCACATTGGTGGATGACAATTATAAATTCTCATCGTAAACTTCAATGTTGGGTCAAGCATATAACTCTAGAGTGTTGTGGACCAACTTCTTAGTAGAGTCCATTGCATTGGTTTTTCTATAATTAACATGTTTGTATACAAAAATTATATAAATCATGTCAAATTGTATTGTAGTAATGGAGACAATTAAAAAAATTACAAAATTTAAATTCCTAACAGTATTAACAACGAATTTCTCCCTGTAAAACTTTAAAATTATAAAAATTAAAATAACGCAATGTATTTAGTTTCTAAATGATTTTGAATTCCATTGCATTTTTAATGGTAAGATAAACCTAATATTTGAATATGTTAATTGCCCAAAATAAAAGATATGGACTCAATTTTATAAAATACACTTTAGTGGATAACTATTATAAATTGCAATCCCAAGTTTCAATGGGCTAATTTTGTATTAGAGTCCATTTCATTCCCTTTTATTTGATTAACATGTTTGTATACGAAAATTATATAAATCGTGCCAAATTTCATTGTGGTAATGGAAATAACTAAAAAAATAACAAAATTTAAATTAACTTGAGTATAAACGAAGAATTTTTCCCTCAAAAACTTTAAAATTATAAAAATTAAAATAATGCAATGTTTTTATTTCTTAAGTAATTTTGAATTCCATTGCATTTTGAACTGTGAGATAAATTTAACATTTGAATATCTTAATTCACCAAAATAAAAGCAATGGACTCAATTCTATAAAATTAACATTAGGGGTCAACTATGATAAGTTCCAATCTCAAGTTTCAATGTTGGGCCAAGCATATACCTCTAGAGCGTAACGAGCAGACTTCTTATTAGTGTCCATTGTTTTTGCTGTTGTTTAATTAACATATTTGTATACTAAAATTATATAAACCATGTCAATTTGCATTGTGGAAATGGGGATAATTAAAAAAATTACAAAATTTAAATTCACTTGAGTAATAATGAAAAATTTCTCCTTGTAAGACTTCAAAATTATAAAAATTAAAATAATGCAAAGTTTTTATTTTTTAAAGAATTTTGAATTCCATTGCATTTTCAATGAGGAGATAAATTTAATATTTGAATATATTAATTCACCAAAATAAAAGCAATGGACTCAATTCTATAAAATAAACATTGGGGGATGACTTTGATAAATTCCAATTCCAAGTTTCAATGTTGGGACAAGCATATAGCTCTAGAGCGTAATGAGCTAATTTCTTATTAGTGTCCATTGCATTTGTTGTTGTTTAATTAATATAATTGTATACTAAAATTATATAAACCATGTCAAATTGCATTGTGGAAGTGGGGACAATTAAAAAAAATTACAAAATTGAAATTCACTTGAGTAATAACAAAAACTTTCTTCCTGTAGGATTTTAAAATTATAAAAATTAAAAAAATGAAATATTTTTATTTTTCAAATAATTTTGAATTCCATTGCAATCTCAAGCTTTATTATTGAGTTTGGAATATAACTCTAGAGCATAGTGGACTAACTTATTATTAGGAACCATTGGATTTGCTATTATTTGATTAACATATTTGTATACTAAAATTATATAAATCATGTCAAATTGTATTGTGGAAATGGGGACAATTAAAAAAATTACAAAATTCAAATTCACTAGAGTAATAACGAAGAATTTCTCCCTTTAACACATTAAAATTCTAACAATTAAAATAATGCGATGCTTTTATTTTTTAAATAATTTTTAAAGCAATCGTATTTTCAATAGTGAGATAAACCTAATATTTGAATGTCTTAATTCACCAAAATAAAATCAATGGACTCAATTCTATAAAATACACTTTAGTTGATAACTATTATAAATTCCAATCCTAAGCTTCATTGTTCGATCAAGCATATAACTCTAGAGCATAATGGGCTAATTTCATATTAGAATCCATTGCATTTGCTTTTATTTCATTAACATGTTTGTATACGAAAATTATAAAAATGGTGCCAAATTGCATTGTGGTAATGGAGAAAATTAAAAAAATAATACAATTTAAATTCACTTAAGTATTAACAAAGAATTTCTCCCTCAAAAACTTTAAAATGATAAAAATTAAAGAAATGCAAAGTTTTTATTTTCTAAATATTTTTGAATTCCATTGCAATTTCAATGGTGAGATAAATTTAATATTTGAATATGTTAATCTACCAAAATAAAAGCAATGGACTAAAATGTATGAAATAAATTTTAAGGGATGACTATTATAAATTGCAATATCAAACGTCAATGTTGGGTTCAACATAGAGCTCTAGAGTGTAATGGACTAACTTCTTATTAGGGTCCATTTCCTTCACTTTGTTTAATTAACATATTTGTATAGTAAAATTATACATATCATATCAAATAGCACTGTGTAAATGGGTATAATTAAAAAAATTACAAAATTTAAATTCATTTGAGTAATAATGAAGAACTTCTCCTTGTAACACTATAAAATTATAAAAATTAAAATAATGCAATGTTTTTATTGTTTAAATAATTTTGAATTCCATTACATTTTCAACGATGAGATAAATTTAATATTTGAATATGTTAATTTAGCAAAATAAAAGCAATGGACTAAAATGTATAAAATAAAATTTAGGGGATGACAATTATAAATTGCAATCTCAAGTTTCAATATTAGGTCCAGCATATAGCTCTAGAGCGTAGTGGACTAACTTCTTATTAAAGTCCATTGTATTTGCTTTTGTTTAATTAACTTTTTTGTATGCTAAAATTATATAAATCATGCCAAATTGCATTATGTAAATGGGGACAATTAAAAAAATTTTAAAAATTTCAAAATTTAAATTCACTTGAGTATTAATGAAGAATTTCTTGCTCTAAGACTTTAAAATTCTAAACATTAAAATAATGCAATGTTTTTACTTTTTAAAGAATTTTGAATTCCATTGCATTTTCAACAATGAGATAAACCTAATATTTGGATATGTTATTTCACCAAAATAAAAGCAATGGACTCAATTGTATAAAATACACTTTAGTGGATAACTATTATAAATTGCAATCCTAAGTTCTAATGGTGCGTCAAACTTATAACTCTAGAGCATAATAGGTTTACTTCGTATTAGTGTACATTGCATTCCTTTTTATTTGATTAACATGTTTGTATTCGAAAATTATATAAAACGTGCCAAATTGCATTGTAATAATAGAAACAATTAAAAAAATAACAAAATTTAAATTCACTTAAGTATTAACAAAAATTTTCTCCCTCTAAAACTTTCAAATTATAAAAATTAAAATAATGCAATGTTTTTAATTTTTAAGTAATTTTGAATTCCATTGCATTTTCAACGGTGAGATAAATTTAATATTTAAATATGTTAATTTACCAATATAAAAGCAATGAACTAAAATTTATAAAATAAACTTTAAGGGATGACCATTATAAATTGCAATCTCAAGTTTCAATATTGGGTCCGACATCTATCTCTATAGCATAGTGGACTAACTTCTTAATAGATGCCACTGCATTCGCTTTTGTTTAATTACCATTTTTGTATACTAAAATTATGTAAATCATGTTAAATAACATTGTGTAAATGAGGACAATTAAAAAATTACAAAATTTAAATTCACTTGAGTAATAACAAAGAATTTCTCCCTGTAACAATCTAAAATTTTAAAAATAAAAATAAAGCAATGTTTTTATTTTTTAAATAATTTGAATTCCATTGTATTCTTAACGGTAAGATAAATTTAATATTTGAATATGTTAATACACCAAAATAAAAGCAATGGACTCAATTCTATAAAATAAACTTTAGGGGATAACTATGATAAATTCCATTCCGAAACTTCAATGTCGGGCCAAGCATATAGCTCTAAAGTGTAATGGGCTAACTTCTTATTAGTGTCCATTGCATTCATTTTTGTTTAATTAACATCTTTGCATTTTCAATAGTGAGATAAACCTAATATTTAAATGTGTTAATTCACCAAAATAAAAGTAATGGACACAATTATATAAAATACACTTTAATCAATAACTATTATAAATTCCCATCCCAAGCTTCATTGTTCAGTCAAGCGTATAACTCTAGAACATAATGGGCTAACTTCGTATTAGAATCCATTACATTCATTTTTATTTCATTAACATGTTTGTATACAAAAATTATATAAATGGTGCTAAATTGCATTGTGGCAATAGAGAAAATTAAAAAAATAACAAAATTTAAATTCACTTAAGTATTAACAAAGAATTTCTCCATCAAAAACTTTAAAAAGATAAAAATTAAAGAAATGCAAAGTTTTTATTTTGTAAATAATTTTGAATTTCATTGCAATTTCAACGGTGAGATAAATTTAATATTTGAATATGTTAATTTACCAAAATAAAAGTAGTGGACTAAAATGTATAAAATAAACTTTAAGGGATGACTATTATAAATTGCAATTTCAAACTTCAATGTTGGGTCTAGCATAGAGCTCTAGAGCGTAGTGGACTAACTTCTTATTAGGGTCTATTTCATTCACTTTATTTAATTAACATATTTGTATAGTAAAGTTATATATATCATGTCAAATAGTGTTGTGTAAATGGAGACAATTAAAAAAATTACAAAATTTAAAGTCGCTTGAGAAATAATGAAGAATATCTACTTATAACACTTTAAAATTCTAAGAATTAAAATAAAGCAATGCTTTTATTTTTTTAATAATTTTGAATTCCATTGCATTTTCAATGGTGAGATAAATTTAATATTTGAATATGTTAATTCTCCAAAATAAAAACAATGGACTCAATTCTATAAAATAAACTTTAAGGGATGACTATGATAAATTCCAATCCCAAGTTTCAATGTTGGGTCAAGCATATAATTCTAAAGTGTAAAGGGCTAACTTCATTTGCTTTTCTTTAATTAACATGTTTGTATACTCAAATTATATAAATCGTGTGAAATTACATTGTGGTAGTAGAGACAATTAAAAAAATTTCAAAATTTAAATTCACTTGAGTATTAATGAAGAATTTCTCTCTTTAAGACTTTAAATTTCTAAAAATTAAAATAATGCAATGTTTTTACTTTTTAAAGAATTTTGAATTCCATTGCATTTTCAACGATGAGATAAACCTAATATTTGGATATGTTATTTCACCAAAATAAAAGGAATGAACTCAATTGTATAAAATACATTTTAGTGGATAACTATTGAAGAATTTAGAGAAAAGAATTGTGATAACTCTTAATGTTTTTGTACTAGGATTACAAAGCTATTTATAGGGTTTCTACGAATACTAATTAAGAAAAAAATAAAATAAATTTGTAAAATATAGTTATAATCCCACAAATCAAGGGATACTGATAAATTATAATCCCACAAATCAAGGGATACTGATAAATCATAATCCCATAAATTAAGGGATACTGATAAATCATTTCCTAACTAATCATTTATAGTTATTTCCTAATAATTAGGACCAAAAAATCAGGATTAAATATTCCCAATAATCAGATCCTAAAAATCAAGATAATTCAACACTCCCCTTCAAGCTGAGGAATAGATGTCTTCCATTCCCAACTTGGAGATTATTTCATGAAAGATCCCACCATTAAGTCCTTTGGTTAGCACATCAGCTAGTTGATCTCTGAAAGATATGTAGGACATGTAGATCAACCCCTCTTCTATCTTTTCTTTAATGAAATGCTTGTCAATTTCAATATGTTTCGTCCTATCATGCTGTACGAGATTATGAGCGATATTAATTGCTGATTTATTGTCATAATACAGCTTCATAGGACCCTTCCACTTGATTTTCAAGTCTTCTAGGATGATTTTAAGCCATAATAGCTCACATATTCCTTGGGCCATTGCTTGAAATTCTGATTCAGCACTTGATCTGGCAACTACATTCTGTTTTTTACTCCACCAAGTCACTAAATTTCCACCAAGGAATCTGGCAACTACATTCTGTTTTTTACTCCAGCAAGTCACTAAATTTCCACCAAGGAAAGTGCAATAACCAGATGTTGACCTTCTATCCACCATGGATCCTGCATAGTCAGCATCGGTATAAGCTTGCAGTACTAGTTTTTGATTTCTTCTGAATAAGACTCCTTTTCCGGGACTTCCTTTTAAATAATGGAGCACTCAATTAATGACTTGTAAGTGTGATTCTCTTGGGTCATGCATAAATTGACTAATCACACTTACTGAATAAGCAATATCAGGCCTAGTATGAGCCAAATAGATGAGTTTCCCAACTAATTTTTGATACATTTCTCGATCTACAGCAGGTTCTTCCTTTGCATCCCCAAGCTTTTTATTAGGCTTAATAAGTGTAGCTACTGGTTTACAACCAAGTTTTCCAGTTTCTTTCAAGAGATCAGTCACATACTTCTGTTGTGAGACAAAAATTCCTTGTCTAGAGTAAGAAACTTCAATGCCAAGAAAGTATTTGAGTCTTCCTAACTCTTTTATTTCAAACTCTTTAATCAAACATTGTTTTAGCTGTTATTTCTCCTCATCATCATCCCCTATGACAATAATATCATCAACGTACACTAAAAGTGATGTTACTCTCCCTCTTGTCGAATGCTTAATGAAGAGGGTATGATCACCTTGGCTTTGTTTGTAGCCTGAAGCTTTCATAACTCTGGAAAATCTCCCAAACCAGGCTCTAGGTGATTGCTTGAGCCCATATAGTGCTTTCCGTAATCTACATGCTTTATTTGTTGTCTTTTCTCCTTCAAATCCCAGTGAAATACTCATGTAAATCTCCTCTTCTAGGTCTCCATGTAAGAATGCATTCTTCACATCATACTATTGAAGTTGCCAATTAAAATGAGCTGCCAAGGAGAGTAAAATCCTCACAGTGTTCATCTTTGCCACCAGAGCAAATGTCTCCTGATAATCTACGCCATAAGTCTGAGTATAACCCTTTGCCACCAATCGTGCTTTATATCTTTCAAGAGAACCATTAGCTTTATATTTCAAGGTAAAAACCCATTTGCAGCCCACAAGATTCTTTCCCTTAGGTTTTTCGACAATCTCCCAAGGCTAGTTTTTTTCTAGTGCGTTCATTTCTTCTCTTATTGCATTTCTCCATTCTTCTTTAGACAATGCCTCAAGTAAAGTACTTGGAATAGAAAAGGTGTTTAGACTCACAATGAAATTTTTATGAGATGGTGATAGGTGGTTTAGTGACACATAGTGAGATAGTGGATATAGGGGTTGCTTTGTGCGCTCTCTAGTACCTTTTCTAACAGCAATGGGAAGATGTGAGTCATTTTCTGGCATATCAATTGATGGTTTATGCAAAGGAGAGTTGGAACTTACCGAAAATTCATTTGCAAAACCCAGATGGGAATCTTGAACTTGTGTTTGGTCTAGAATTGCTGTATTTCTTGAGTATACCTGAGGAAATCTCATAGAGTCATAAATATGAGGAGATATAGGAGTGGACTCTTGTTCCAAAATAGGCTCAATTGTAGAGAGTGAGTCCGGGTTTGAAGTAGCACAAAGCAATTCATCAGAAACTGATTTATGAGGGGCCCATTGATCAGAGTTAGAGGCTGATTGGTCAGAAGTTGATTGATCAAGGATTGGTTGAACAGAAGTGGCGATTGGAAGATTATTAGGAGGTAAGTCAAGATTAAGGTCATCAAAGTCTTTATCTTCAATTAATGACTTCTCCCCTTGAAGATAAGACTGTGGAAAGTAAGGTTTATTTTCTACAAATGTAACATCGACTGATTTATAGGTCTTTCGAGAGGGAGGATGATAACATTTATACCCCTTTTGTGTAGAGGAGTAACCAAGAAAGACACATTTGATTGCTCTAGGATCTAGTTTTTCCCTTTGCTGATTATGAACATGTACAAATGAGGTGCAACCAAAGATTCTAGGTATGAGATAATTTGTTATCCTGAAATGGGGATAAAAGCCAGAAAGAACTGTCATAGGAGTTTTGAAATCTAATACTCTTGATGGCAATCTATTAATCATGTATGTAGATGTAAGGACAGCTTCCCCCAAATAAGACTTAGGGACATTTCCATGAAACAATAATGCTTGAGTAGTGTTGAGCAAATGGCCATTTTTTCTTTCAGCCACCCCATTTTGCTGTGGTGTGTTTACACAAGATGACTCATGGATGATCCCTTCCTTTTGGAAGTATCTTGACAAAGTCTGATTAAAGTAGTCTCTAGCATTATCTGATCTAAAGTGCTTAATTTTAACTCCAAATTGATTTTGAACCATAGAATTAAAATTAGGAATAATACTACTTTCATCAGATTTGTGTTTGAGTAAAAATATCCATGTGACCCTAGTGCAATCATCAATTAAAGAAACAAACCATCGAGCCCCTGAGATATTTGGAATTGTGGAGGGTCCCCAAATGTCACTATGAATCAAATCAAAAGGATAAGAAGTTCTTTTGTTGTTTATAGGAAAAGATACACGGGTGTGCTTAGCAAATTCACAAGTATTACATTGGAATTGACTCATATCTAATCCTTTAAACAAAGAAGGAAACATGATATTTAAGACACAGAAAGATGGATGCCCAAAACGAAAATGGTAAAGCCAAATGACATCCTTATTTGAAGTACTAAGAAATGATAAGGGTGAATTGTTCATAACTTTCTTTGAAATACTTGGCGTCTCAAGATAATACAACCCATTCCTTTCCTTAGCAAGTCCAATCTTCCTCTCCGAATCCTATTCCTGAAAAACACAGTAGGTAGGGTAAAACATTGCATAACATTTGAGGTCGTTGGTGAGCCTTTGTATGGAGACTAAGTTGGCTGATAGTTTCGGCACATGGAGAACATCTTTTAGAGTGAGAATAGGTGTAATATAGATATCACCAACTCCTACAACAGTAGCCATAGAGCCATCTGCCACTAATATTTTCCTATTCCTTGGACATGGAGTGTAGGTAATAAAAAAATGTGCAGTGTGAGTCATGTGATCAGTGGCACCTGAGTCTATTATCCAAGTTTCACTTGAGAGTTTTTCTGAGGCATTAAGACTAAAAGAGAATGGAGACTTACCTGAGAGTGCTAAGGAACATGCACTAGAGGGTTTATCAAGAGACCCTAAAAGCCCTTTAATTCTTTCAATTTCCTCATTGCTGAAGGATTCTTTCACCTGTCCTTCACTGTGACTGATTTGCTGGCTGGTGTGTTCAATTAAATGAACCTGGGGCCTTGGCTGTCCTCCTTTGTTTCCCCACTCTCGGCTTGAGGTTGCTGGTTTTCCATTCAACTTCCAGCAAAGTTCCTTCGTATGCCTTGGCTTCTTACAGTGGGTACACCATAAACTGTCTCGATTATCCCTCCATGTAGGCCTCAAAGTATCCACCTTTCCTCTTTCTTGTGTTGACACATTACGAGTTACTAATGCTGAGCCTTCCATAGCTTGAGGCTCTAACATTACTCCCCTTCAACTTTCTTCTACCCGAATTAGAGAGATTGTCTCTTCCAAAGAAGGGATTTCTTCCTTCCCAAGTATTTGAATCCTAACTTGGTCAAATTCAGAATTAAGACCTGCCAGGAAATCATATACTTGATCCTTTTCAATGAAGGTTTTTAGAGTTGCAGCATCATCCGCACACTTCATCTCAAATACTCGATAATTCTAGGTACAAAGAAAGTACTTGGAAAGGAAGGACAAAAAAAACAGAAACAATAAAGGCTGCAAGTGAAAAAATATAGCTAAAGAGATCACAATAATAATAGTTGCGATCAGATTGTTAAGGACAAAGACAAACCCAGCAATGAAGGTTGTGATTGGAAGATTATCGCATCAATGAAGGATGCACTACAACATTATCCCAGAAGAATGAGCCTAAGGCTCTGATACCATGAAGAATTTAGAGAAAAGAATTGTGATAACTTTTAATGTTTTTGTACTAGGATTACAAAGCTATTTATAGGGCTTCTACAAATACTAATTAAGAAAAAAAAATAAAACAGATTTGTAAAATATAGTTATAATCCCACAAATCAAGGGATACTGATAAATCATAATCCCACAAATCAAGGGATACTGATAAATCATAATCCCACAAATCAAGGGATACTAATAAATCATAATCCCACAAATTAAGGGATATTGATAAATCATTTCCTAACTAATCATTTATAGTTATTTCCTAATAAGTAGGACCAAAAAATTAGGATTAAATATTCCCAATAATTAGATCCTAAAAATCAATATAATTCAACAACTATTATAAATTTCAATCCCAAGTTTCAATGTTAGTTCAAACTTATAACTCTAAAGCGTAATGGGCTTACTTCATATTAGTGTCCATTGCATTCCCTTTTATTTGATTAACATGTTTGTATAAGAAAATTATATAAAACGTGCCAAATTGCATTGTGGTAATGGAAACAATTAAAAAAATAACAAAATTTAAATTCACTTGAGTATTAACGAAAAATTTCTCCCTCTAAAACTTTCAAATTATAAAAATTAACATAATGCAATGTTTTTAATTTTTAAGTAATTTTGAATTCCATTGCATTTTCAACTATGAGATAAATTTAAAATTTGAATATGTTAATTTACCAAAATAAAAGTAGTAAACTAAAATGTATAAAATAAACTTTAGGGGATGACCATTATAAATTGCAATCTTAAGCTTCAATGTTAGGTCCAGCATATATTTCTAGAGCATAATGGACTAACTTCTTAATAGATTCCATTGCATTCGCTTTTGTTTAATTACCATTTTTGTATATTAAAATTATGTAAATCATGTCAAATTGCATTGTGTAAATGGGGACAATTAAAAAATTAAAATATTTAAATTCACTTGGGCAATAATGAAGAATTTCTCCCCGTTACACTTTAAAATTCTAAGAATTAAAATAATGCAATGTTTTTATTTTTTTAAATAATTTTGAAAGTAATTGCCTTTTCAATAGTGAGATAAACTTAATATTTGAATATGTTAATTCACCAAAATAAAAGCAATGGATTCAATCTTATAAAATAAACTTTAGGTGATGACTATGATAAATTCCAATCCAAGCTTCAATGTTGGGTCAAGCATATAACTCTAGAGCTTAATGGGCTAACTTCTTATTAGTGTCCATTGCATTTGCTTTTGTTTAATTAACATATTTGTATACTAAAATTATATAAACCATGTCAAATTGCATTGTGGAAATGCAAACAATTACAAAAATGACAAAATTTAAATTCACTTGATTAATAACGAAGAATTTCTCCTTGTAACACTTTAAAATTATAAAATTAAAATAATGCAATATTTTGATTGTTTAAATAATTTTGAATTCCATTGCATTTTCAACAGTGAGATAAATTTAATATTTGAATATGTTAATTTACCAAAATAAAAGCAATGGACTAAATGTATAAAATAAACTTTAGGGGATGATGATTATAAATTGCAATCTCAAGTTTCAATATTAGGTCCAGCATATAGCTCTAGAGTATAATGGCTAATTTCTTATTAGAGTCAATTGCATTTACTTTTGTTTAATTAACTTTTTTGTATACTAAAATTATATAAATCATGTCAAATTGCATTGTGTAAATGTGGACAATTAAAAAAAATTAAAATATTTAAATTCGCTTGAGTAATAACGAAAAGTTTCTCCCTATAAGACTTTAAAATTCCAACAATTAAAATAATGCAATGTTTTTATTTTTTTAGATAATTTTTAAAGCAATTGATGAAAATGTATAAAATAAACTTTAAGGGACGACTATTATAAATTGCAATCTCAAACTTCAATGTTGGGTCCGACATATAACTATAAAGCATTGTGGACTAATTTCTTATTAGGGTCAATTGCATTCACTTTTGCATTATATAAATCATGTCAAATTGCATTGTGGAGATGGAGACAATTAAAAAATTACGAAATTTAAATTCACTTGAGTAATAATAAAGAATTTCTCCCTGTAAGACTTTAAAATTCTAAGAATTAAAATAATGCAATATTTTTATTTTTTAAATAATTTTTAAAGCAATTGCATTTTCAATTATGAGATAAACCTAATATTTAAATATGTTAATTCACCAAAATAAAAGCAATATACTCAATTCTATAAAATACACTTTAGTGGATGATTATTATAAATTCTCATACCAAGTTTCAATGTTGGGTCAAGCATATAACTCTACAGTGTAATGGGCAAATTTCTTATTAGAGTCCATTGTATTCACTTTTTTTTAATTAACATGTTTGAACAGTAAGATTATATAAAGCTTGCGAAATTACATTGTGGTAATAGAGACAATTAAAAAAATTTCAAAATTTAAATTTCACTTGATTATCAAACAAGAATTTCTCCCTCCATGATTTTAAAATTATAAAAATTAAAATAATGCAATATTTTTACTTTTTAAAGAATTTTGAATTCTATTGCATTTTCAACGATGAGATAAACCTAATATTTGAATATATTATTTCACCAAAATAAAAGCAATGGACTTAATTGTATAAAATACACTTTAGTAGATGACTATTATAAATTGCAATCCCAAACTTCAATGTTTGGTGAAGCATATAACTCTAGAGCGTAATGGGCTAACTTCTTATTAGAGTTAATTGCATTCCTTTCTATTTAATTTACATGTTTGTATGCTAAAACTATATGAATCGTGCCAAATTGCTTTGTGGTAATGGAGACAATGAAAAAAATAACAAAATTTAAATTCATTTGGGTATTAATGAAGAATTTCTCCCTTAAAACATTAAAATTATAAAAATTAAAATAATACAATGTTTTTATTTTTTAAGTAATTTTGAATTCCATTGCATTTTCAACTGTGAGATAAATTTAATATTTGAATATGTTAATTTACCAAAATAAGAGCATTGGACTAAAATGTATAAAATAAACTTTAGGGGATGACTATTATAAATTGCAATCTTAAGTATCAATGTTAAGTCTAGCATATAACTCTAAAGCGTAATTGGCTAACTTTGTATTAGAGTCCATTGCATTCCTTTTCATTTCATTAACATGTTTGTATACAAAAATTATATAAATCGTGCCAAATTGCATTGTGATAATGGAGACAATTAAAAAAATAATAAAATTTAAATTCACTTGAGTATTAACGAAGAATTTCTACCTCTAAAACTTTAAAATTATAAAAATTAAAATAATGCAATGTTTTTATTTTTTAAATAATTTTGAATTCTATTGCATTTTCAATGGTGAGATAAATTTAATATTTGAATATTTTAATTTACCAAAATAAAAGCAATGGACTAAAATGTATAAAATAAACTTTAGGGGATGACTATTATAGATTGCAATTTCAAACTTTAATGTTAGCTCCAACATATAGCTCTAGAGCGTAATAGACTAACTTCTTATTAGAATCCATTGCATTCGCTTTTGTTGAATTAACATATTTGTATTGTAAAATTATATATATCATGTCAACTTGCATTGTGTAAATAGGGACAATTAAAAAAATTACAAAATTTAAATTCACTGGAGTAATAATGAAGAATTTCTCCCAGTAACACTTTAAAATTTTAAGAATTAAAATAATGTAATATTTTTATTTTTTAAATAATTTTGATTTCCATTGCATTTTCAATGGTGAGATAAATTTAATATTTAAATGTATTAATTCATCAAAATAAAAGCAATGGACTCAATTCTATAAAAAAAACTTTAGGGGATGACTATGACAAATTCCAATCCCAAGTTTTAACATTGGATCAAGTATATAGTACTAAAGTGTAATGGACTAACTTTTTATTAGTCTATTATATTCGCTTTTTCTTAATTAACATGTTTGTATACTAAAATTATATAAATCATATGAAATTACATTGTGGTAGTAAGGACAATTAAAAAAATTACAAAATTTAAATTCACTTGATTATTAACAAAGAATTTCTCCCTTTAAGACTTTAAAATTCTAAAAATTATAATAATGCATTGTTTTTACTTTTTAAAGAATTTTGAATTCCATTGCATTTTCAATGGTGAGATAAATTTAACATTTGAATATGTTAATTTACCAAAATAAGAGCAATGGACTAAAATGTATAAAATAAACTTTAGGGGATGACTATTATAAATTGCAATCTCATGCTTCAATGTTGGGTCCAACATATAACTCTAAAGCGTAGTGGACTAAGTTCTTATTAGAGTCAACTACTGTTGCTTTTGTTTAATTAACATAATTGGATACTAAAATTATATAAATCATGTCAAATTGCATTGTGTAAATAAGGATAATTAAAAAAATTACAGAATTTAAATTCACTTGAATAATAACGAAGAATTTCTCCCTCTAAGACTTTAAAATTCTAACAATTAAAATAATGCAATGTTTTTATTTTTTAAATAATTTTGAAAGCAATTGCATTTTCAATAATGAGATAAACTTAATATTTGAATATGTTAATTCACCAAAATAAAGGATATGGACTCAATTCTATAAAATAAATTTTAGGGGATGACAATTATAAATTGCAATCTCAAGTTTCAATATTGGGTCAAGTATATAACTCTAAAGCATAATGGACTAATTTCTTATTAATGTCCATTGCATTCGTTTTTATTTAATTAACATATTTGTATAATAAAATTATATAAATCATGTCAAATTTACAATATTTAAATTCACTTGAGTAATAATAAAGAATTTCTCCCTATAAGACTTTAAAAATATTAGAATCTATTGCATTCGCTTTTCTTTAATTAGTATGTTTATATACTAAAATTTTAGAAATTATGTCAAATTGCATTGTGGAAATAGAGAAAATTAAAAAAATTACAAAATTTACATTCACTTGACTTTTAGCAAAGAAATTCCCCCTATAAGACTTTAAAATTTTAAAAATTAAAATAATGCAATATTTTTATTTTTTAAATAATTTTTAATTCCATTTCATTTTGAGTGGTGAGGTAAACCTAATATTTGTATATGTTAATTTGCCAAAATAAAACCAATGGACTCAATTGTATACAATAAACTTTAATGGATGACTGTGATAAATTCCAATTGCAAGTTTCAATGTTGGGTCAAACATATAACTTTATAGTCTATTGCATTCATTTTTGTTTAATTATCATGTTTGTACATTAAAATTATATTAATCATATCAAATTACATTGTAGTAATGAAGACAATTAAAATAATTAACAAATTTAAATCCACTTAAGCATTAATAAAGAATTTCTCCTTGTAAAACTTTAAAATTCTAATAATTAAAATAATGCAATGTTTTTATATTTTTAATAATTTTTATTACCATTGCATTTTCAATGGTGAGATAAACATAATTTTTTAATATGTTAATTAAACAAAAATAAAAGTAAAGGACTCAATTATACAAAATAAAGTTTAGCAGATGACTATTATAAATTCTAATCCCAAACTTCAATGTTAGATCAAAGATATAGCTCCAGCACATAGTGGGCTAATTTCTTATTAGAGTCCATTGCATTCACTTTTCTTTAATTAACATGTTTGTATACTAAGATTTTATAAATCATGTCAAATTGTATTGTGGAAATGGAGAAAATTAAAAAAATTATAGAATTTACATTAACTTGAGTTTTAGCGAACAATTTCTCCCTGTAGGACTTTAAAATTCTGAAAATTAAAATAA
>JAHOYR010000008.1:5230624-5281152 GCA_023213295.1 Bruguiera hainesii
GCTGGTAGAAAAAATTTAACTTCTTTGAAGACAGTGTTTATACCACTAAGGGAATAATTAGCCTAAATAGTCTTAAGACTACACCAAAACCTATAGCATTTGGTAATCTAGAACAAATACTTAAGGCTTTGTTTAAGTCCATCTAAAAGGAGAAAATACTTGAGATGATGATGTCATTACTTCAAACTAAACCCACTCTACATGAGAGTTATACTCAATAAAAAGTAGTTTGAATCAAAAGGATGATATGATGCAGGATTCACAAGACCTTTATGAGTTGTAAAAGTGACAAAACTACTTTCAATGATAAAGCTATAAAATACTTGACATTGAAAGCTTTTATAAAGCAAAAAACCTTTTGGAACCCACCTCAAGGCAATCATTACCTTTTCTCCTAATATAATAAAAGATGCTTAAGTAAAGAAAGCTAAAGTCTAGTTTTCTTTTATTTTTCTTCTTTTGAAAAGTTTGTATCCTCTATAAAATATATGAACTTGTATCAACAATCAATGAAAGCTATTTTTTTATAAGTTCTATAACTTTTACCTTAAATTTTATAATATTGTTATTTACTATTTAATATTGTTGTTTGATATATTGTTAATGATTTATTGAATTAATGAATGGTATTAGAACCATTGGTATCATAATTAATACCTTAAGTCATATTGTTGTTGTTTGCTCATTATAGTCGAGGAAGATGTATAGAGCATTGGTGTAAATTGTTGTTAGTGATATTATAAGGATCAATGGATAGGTTAAGACCTATATAGCTGATGTGAAATCCCAAAAGATGTGGCTTAGGGACACAACGCATATAAAAAATCAAACAATACACAAGAAAGCTAAGTTAGACATTAATCATATAAACCCTATACCTAATATTCAAAGGAATACAAACCTAAAGTATTAAGAAGAATATGGACACCACACTCTAGAAGAGAAAGGAATAAAGAAGGATAAGTCAAGTTGAACACCACAAGATTTACTTCTTAATAAGTTCTTTAGTTCTTGAAAGAACTGAAGGAGAAAACTCTTACTCCTTATTTCTTGCAAATTGCTTGATTTTAGAGCTTAAAAGTAGGTGCTTATTTATAGGCTAAGATAGTGACCCTAATAGTGACAAAAGTTCCTATTTAGGACAAACTCCTATCTATGAGTGAATACTATTACATAACCTTGCCCCATTAACCACTTCAATCATACTAATAAAACCTTGACTCTCTTCCAAGCTTGAATTTGCACCATTTGTAGCTTGGTTGCCCTAAATGTCTTCAATCAGCCCATATAGTACTTCTTCCATCTTTTTGGCTCTAACTTGCATTATTAGACCTTTTAGAATATGCAATGGATCTCTCGCACCCTTTGAAACTTTCCACGCATCATCTCTAAGCTTCTTATCATTTCCCTCCCCTTGAAAAGATTCGTCCTCGAATCATCACTTATATCAAAACAAGAAAGATCAGAAACATTGAATGTTGCACTCATATTGTACTCCCCAAGAAGGTTCAACTTATAACCATTATCATTAATCCATGTTACTACTTGAAATGGACCATCTCCTCTAGGTTGTAGCTTTGGATGCCTCTGAGTTGGGAACCATTTCATATGCATATACACCTAAACCCAATCATTAGGTTTAAACACTACCTTCTTTTGCCCTTTGTTAACATGAGATGGGAACCATTTCATACGCATATACACCTAAACCCAATCATTAGGTTTAAACACTACCTTCTTTCTCCCTTTGTTAACATGAGATGTATATTGCTCGATTTGTTTTGTAATATGTTACCACACCTTCTCATGCAATTTCTTCACCATGTCAGCCTTGCATTCACCATTTAAGCTAGCATACTCATGAGCACGTATAGGCAATAAATTCAAAGGAGTCAAAGGATTAAAATCATAATCTTAAATAGAGAGTAACTAGTAGTAGAATAAACACTCTTATTATATGTAAACTCGATATGTGGTAAACAATCTTCCCATGTTTTCAAATTCATCTAAATAATGGGACACAACAAAGTAGAAATAATTCAATTAATTACCTCAGTTTGTCCATCAATTTATGGATGGAAAGTAGTTGAAAACAATAACTTAGTACATAACTTACCCCACAAAGTCTTCCAGAAGTAACTTAAGAACTTTGTATCCCAATTTGAAACAATACTTTGACATATGCCATGCAAACATACTACTTCTCTAAAGAATAATTCAGCCACATTATTTGCATTGTCAATTTTATGGCATAGGATGAAATGTGTCATCTTTAAAAAATTGTCAACAACAAATACAAAATTCCTACCCTTTTTTGGTTGTAGCAACCCTAGTATAAAGTATATAGATAAATCAACCCAAGGATGGTTAGGTATGGGTAAAGGGGTGTACAAGCCATAGGGTAAAACTCTAGATTTAGCCTATTTGTATGTTATGCATTTCTCACATACCCTCTCGACATCTCGTTTCATGTGTGGCCAAAAGAAATGTTCAACTAAGACATTTAGGATTTACCTAACTTCGAAATGACCCATTTGACCACCCTTATGAGCTTCTCTCACAACCAACTCCCCCAAAGAACTTATAAGTATGCATAAATGATTTTCCTTAAATAAGAAATCCTTATGCCTATTAAATTTCTCAAAGGCTGATTACTCATGTGCTCTATCCACATTAGTAAAGTCAAGATCTTTCACACACAAATATTTAATATATTCAAATCTTAATAATTTTGCAATAAGTGTAGATATCAGTGCATCCTTGCAAGATATTGCATTAGTTACCAAAATTTCCTTACCTTATTTATATTTGATGAGGTAAAGAAAGGTCTTAATGAATTCAACCCACTTGGCATGCAATTTGTTCAACTTTCTTTATCTCTTCAAGTGCTTTATGGATTCATAGACATTATGGATGACAAACTCCTTAGGCCAAAGGTCGTGTTGCCATGTCTCTAAAGTTAGTACCAATGCATACATCTTTTATAATAAAGAGGATAATTAAGCCTTGCTCTATTTAGCTTTTCACTAAAGTAGACTATTAAATGTGTTTCTTGGATCAAAATAACTTTAATGCAAATACCTAAAGTATCACACTTAATCTCAAAATTTTTTGTAAAGTCAAGCAAAGCAAGTAAGAGTGCAAAATTTAATTTTTCCTCAATATAATTAAAAGTCTTGTCTTGATCACTACCCCACTTAAAATCCATGTTCTTTTTAATAACCTTAGTTAGTGGTGCATCAACGGTGCTAAAGTCTCTCACAAAGTGTCTATAAAAACTAGTTAGACCATGAAAACTATAAAACACTAACTGACTTAAGTGTAGGTTAATCATGGATTGTCCTAAGTTTTTCCTCATCAACCTTAATACCTTTAGTACTCACAACATAGATAAGAAATATGATCTGGTTAGTACAAAAGGAACATTTCTTGAAATTAGCATACAATTTCTTAGAATATAAAATGATTAAAATTGAACATAAATGATCAAGATGCTCTTTTAAATTTTTGCTATAGATCAAAATATTATCAAAATACATAACCAAAAATTTACCAATGAATGTATGCAAAACATTATTCATCAATCATATAAAATTGCTCAATGCATTAGTGAGACCATATGGCATAACAAGCCATTCATACAGATCATACTTAGTTTTGAAAGCTATTTTCCACTCATCTTATTGTCTCATCCTAATTTGGTAATGTCCGCTTTTCAAATCAATTTTAGAAAAGGCACATAAACTATGCAATTCTTCTAACATGTCATCTAACCTAAGTATAGGGTGACAACACTTTATAGTGATTTTGTTGATTGCCCGATAATGAATCCACATCCTTCAAGTCCCATCCTTCTTTGGTATAGAAGGACATGAACTGTAAAGGGACTTATGCTTTCTCTCACATATCCTTTCAATATAAGTTCCTCAACTTGCCTTTGAAACTCCATTATCTCCTCAAGATTACTCTTAAATGCTAGCTGGTTTGGAATATATTCACTAAGGATAAAATCAATTTGATGCTCAATTCCTTTTTTAGGTAGTAATCCACTTAGAACATCTTTAGGGAATACATCTTCAAATTCCTACAAAAGAGAAATAACAACACTAAACAAAAAAGGGCTAAACTTGTTAGTGTTAAAATAACCCTCATTGTGCAAAAGTACAACTATATGTTGTGTGGCATAAAATACTCTTTTGTCTTCACTTTCTTTGGCATAGAAACTTCCTTTTTCCTCCTCTCTTTGTTGTGCCCTCACTTTTTCTCCTCTCATTTCTATTTTGGTTACCTCTCTCCTTTTAATCTTTCTTTTTTATTTGCTCTTATTTTTAATCCTTAATTGATCCTAATAAGCTTGTTGAGGTGTTAATGGTACAATAGTGATAGGTTTTTCATTCATTACAAAGGAATATCCATTCTTAAAGCTATCATGCATAACTCGTATGTTAAACTACCATGGGATTTCTAATAGAATATAACCCTTCTAATAAAGTATGGCTTATATGCATAGGTACAACATCATATATATAATGTGAACCCTAATAGACCACGCATAGAAGAAATCAAACAATAACCAGTAAAGCTAAGCCAGACTTTAATCACACAAACCTTAAGTCCAATATTCAATGGAACATGAACCTAGGGTATTAATAAGAATATATATGCCATATTTTAGAGAGAAAAAAAAGGAATTGGGAGTGATAAGTTGGGTTGAACACCACAGGAAAAGTTACTTCTTGATAAGTTCTTTAGTTCATGAAAGAAACAAAGGAGAAAACTCACTATTTATTTCTCTTAAATTAATTGATTTTAGAGCTTAAAAAGAGGTCCTATTTATAAACTAAGATAACAAACCTAAAAGAGACATAAATTGTTATTTAAGACAAATCCCTATTTAGGACAAACTCTTATGTAGGAAAAATTCTTATTCAGAAAACTTCCACTTTAATAACAAACACTTATTCAAGACAAACTCCTATTTAAGAGTGAATGCTACTACTTAACCTTACCCCATTAAGTACTCTATTGTTCCCACAGCCTTGTATGGGTTGTAATTGTTGTCAACTAGGGTTAAGTGTGCAAGAAAGTAAAGCCACATGGAAGGGCAAGAAAGTAAAGCTACATTGAAGGGCAAGAAAGTAAAGCCACATGGAAGGGCAAGAAAGTAAAGCCACATTGAAGGGCAAGAAAGTAAATCTGCTGTGTAAGGGCAAGAACGTAAATCTGCCATGTAAGCCCTATTAAGGTTTCATGGAAGAGAGTATATAAGGGCCTTGGAAGACAAAACTAGGGCAGAGGGCCAACACAATTGAAAAAAACAGCAACCCTACAGCAACCGGCCAAAAGGAAGAGAGAGCAGAACGGCAAGAGATCAGAAACAACACCACCAGGAGAGCAAACCAGAAACGTCACCACCGGGAGAGAAAACCAGAACGTGCAACCTCCTGCAAGCAAACCAGAAACGCCTCCTGCAAGCAAACCAGAAACACATCCTGCAAGCAAACCAGAAACACCTCTTGCAAGGAAACCAGAAACACGTCCTGCAAGCAAACCAGAAACGCACAACCAGCAAGAGGAGAAATAAGAAACAGAGCACCCGGAAGAGAAGACAGCAGACCTGGTATCCGTGAGACCACCTGGAAGAGAAGACAGCATACTAGAAGCGTGAGGCAGGCCGAGAGACGTGAACCAGAAAAATCAGTAGCGTGAGGCAGGCTAAGAGACGTGAAACGGCAGACTAGAAGCATGAGACCAGAACGTGCAACAGCGTGACTGATCAGAAGCGTGGGGCAGGCCGTGAGACGTGAAACGGCAGACTAGAAGCTTGAGTGCAAGCTGTGAAACCGTGAGACGGTGAAAGCAGGAGCTGTGTGAGACAACCTAGAGAAGGAATTTGGCAAAGCATCGGAAAGAACTTAATGTATTTCTAGATTTCTTCAAGAGAGGTTTGAGAGAGTTGCAGTGAACTTCTAAGCGGCAGTGGAGCAGCCTTTCAATTCAACAGAGGCAAGACGAGCCAGACGAAGGGTAGACACAGTAAGTGACACTCTTTGTATTGTACTTGCTTAGTAATTGCAATAGTGAAAGGAGCAGAAGATTAAGACATCCATTGTAACTGGAATTCTCAAGTATAGTGGATAGTCTCGGTAAGGGAGAGTCCCTACCACCGTGGATGTACGTCACGTTGACGGAACCACGTAAATCTCGTGTGTCCTTAATTTGCTTTACGTTTTGTGTTTTGAATTGAGTTGTGAATGCAGCTAAAGTATCAGCCAACCCATAACCTAACGAAGACCTAAACAAGAACATCCGAATTGTCTATTAGGCAAGGTGTCTGAAAGGTGACTTTGGGGACTATTGTGATTAGTAGGTAGCAATAGATCTACCTTAGTTGAATTTGAGAAAGAGTTCGCTTTTAAGAAGAGATTGAAGTTATTCACTTTCCTGCGAATTGCGAATTGTGGTGATACTGATTTACCCCCCCTCTCAGTATCACAAACTAGTAGATCCTAGGGTGAAGTTGGGAACTTCATACTCTAATCATATTAATAAGGCCTTGACTCTCTTTTCAAGTTTAAATTCACACCATTTATAGTTAGTTTGCCTAAATCTCTTCAATCAACCCATTTAGTACTTTTTTTCTATCTTGTGGGCTTTATCTTGCATTGTTAGACCTTTTAGAATGTGCAATGGATCTCTTGCATCTTTTGAAACCTTCCACACATTATCATTAAGCTTCTCATCATTCCCCTACTCCTTGAAAGGATTCATCCTTAAATCATCACTTACATTAAAAAAAGAAAGATAAAAAATATTAAATATTACACTCACATTATACTCACTAGGAAGGTCTAACTTATAAACATTGTCATGAATCCATACTACTACTTGAAATGTACCATATCCTTTAGGCCATAACTTTGAATGCCTTTAAGCTAGAAACCATTCCTTGCACATAAGCTCCCAAACCTAATTACTAGGTTCAAACACCACCTCCTATTGTCCTTCGTTGACATGGGATGCATATTGCTTAATTCGTTTTACAATATGTTGCCATACTTTCTCATGTAATTTTGTCACCATGTTAGCATTACGTACACCATCTAAGTTGGTATACTAATCAATAGGTATAGGCACCAAATCCAAAGGAGTTAAAAGGTTAAAACCATATACAATTTCAAATAAAGAGTAAATAGTAGCAAAATGAACACTCTTATCATATGTAAACTTGACATGTGGTAAACAATCATCCCATGTGTTGAAATTCATTTAAATAATAGCACACAACAAAGTAGAAAGGGTTTGATTAATCACCTTAGTTTATCCATCAATTTGTGGATGACAAGTAGTTGAAAACAATAGTTTAATACCTAACTTTCCCTATAATGTCTATTTATAGAGTGTACAAATTATAGGGTAAATTTCTAAATTTAGCCTATTTGCATGGTATGCATTTCTGACATACCTTTTCAACATCTTGTTTCATATGTTGCCAAAAGAAATGTTTAACTAAGATATCTAGGGTTTTCCTAACTCCGAAATGACTTATTAGACCACCTCTATAAGCTTCTCTCACAACCAACTCCCTCAAAGAACTCCTAGGCACACATAAACGATTTTCCCTAAATAAGAATCCTTTATGCCTAAAATATTTCTCAAAGGCTGACTTCCCATATGCTTCATACACATTAGCAAAGTTAGGATCTTTCACATATAAATCTTCAATATATTCAAATCCTAATTATTTTGTAGTAAATGTAAAAATAAGGGCACACTTACAAGATATTGCATCAGCTACTACATTTTCCTTACTTTTTTTACATTTGATGATGTAGGGAAAGGTTTCAATGAATTTGACCTACTTGGCATGTCCTTTGTTCAACTTTCCTTGTCCCTTAAAGTGCTTTAAGGATTTATGGTTAGTATAGGTGAGAAACTACTTAGGCCAAAGGTAGTGTTGTCATATCTCCAAAGCTTATACTAATGTATACATCTCTTTATCATTAGTAGGATAATTAAGGTTTGTTCCACTTAACTTTTCACTAAAGTAGGGAATTATTCACTAAAGTCCATCAAAGTTACACACATCACTAATTGGCTTTGTTGACAGCCAATCACAAATTGCCCTAACTTTTTCCTTGTCAACCTCAATACCTCTAGTACTCACAATATAGCTAAGAAATATGATCTTGTTAGTACAAAAGGAATATTTCTTGAATTTAGCATATGATTTCTCCAAACGTAAATGATCAAGGTGCTCTTTTAAGTTTTTGTTATATACCAAAATATCATCAAAATATACAACCACAAATTTACCAACACACATAAGGAATCAGACAACACCTAGGAAAGCTATGTCAGACTTTAATTACACAATTCCTAGAATTAATATTCAAAGGAACATAAACATAGGGTATAGAGAAAAATATGGATGTCATACTTTAAAAATAAGGAAATTGGGAGTGATAAGTTAGGTTAAATGCCACAAAAAAAAAGTTACTTCTTAATAAGTTCTTTAGTTCTTGAAAGAATCAAAGGAGAAAAGTATCACTTTTTATTTCTCTCAAATTATATAATTTTAAAGTGTACAAGGAAATGCCTATTTAGGCTAAGATAGCAACCCTAAAAGTGAAATAAATTCCTATTTAGGATAAATCCCTATTTGGGACAAACTCTTATCTAGGACAAATTCTTAATTAAAAAACTTTCACTTTAAAAACAAGTGCTTATTTAGGACAAACTCTTATTTATGAATGAATGTTGTTACTTAACCCTAGCCTATTAAGCACTCCAATCATATTAACAAGGCCTTGACTCTCTCCCAAGCTTGAATTTGCACCATTTATAGCTTGGTTGGCTTGTATGTTTTCAATTAGCCTATTTAATGATTCTTTCATCTTTTTTTTTTTTTGGCTCTATCATATGTTATTGGACCCTCTGAAATATGTAATGGATCGTATGCATCATTTGAAGCCTTCCACACATTATCTCCAAGCTTCTCATCATAAGATACGACAATAAATTGCACAATGAACTAAGCAATATGTATCCCATGCCAACAAAGGATGAAAGAAGTTGGTGTTTGATACTAGTGATTGGGTTTAGGTGTATATGCATAAGGAAAAGTTCTTGGCTCAGAGGCATCTAAAGCTATATCCTAGAGGGGATGGTCCATTTCAAGTGGTGGCACAAATTAATGATAATACCTATATGTTGGACCTTCTGGGTGAGTATAATGTGAGTGCAACATTTAATGTTACTAATCTTTCTCTTTTGATACAAGTGTAAAATCCTTTCAAAGAGAAGGAAAATAATGAGATTCATGGAGGTGCTAATGCATGGAGGGTTTCTAAGATCCATTGAGCATTCAAGAAGGGTGAATGACACATTCTAGAGATAAAAGGATGAAAGAGGCACTTAATAGGTTAATTAAAAACATTTGGGCCAAAGAAGCTAATTTAAGCTTGAAGGGCAACAAAGTATGTCTTAATTCAAGCCAAGATTTTATTAATTGCATAAGTATGCTAAATCGACCTAAGTTAAGTGATTGTGAAGAGTTGTAGCAACAAAGTAATGGAATTGATTAGTTGGACTTATCATTATGTTTAAAAAATGGAGGACTAAGAGTGGAATAGTTGCAAAACTAGTTATAAGACTAGTTTCCTAGTAGAAGGTTGGATTGGCACTTATCATGAGGTAGTTGGTGAACTAGTTTTATGCTAAATGCATGGCTCTATGAATCTAACCAAACCAAATTTGACGTAATTGACCCCAACTCATTTGCTGTCAGCTTACTTAGAAATGTTTTCTTGTTTTTAGGGTTAGGGTTGTTATTTTATCCTATAAATAGGCTTGATTTCATTGTTAAAAGATATAGAACATTGGTGAAAAGAAGTGAGAATTTTCTCTTTTGGTTCTTTAATAAACTTTGTGAACTTATCAAGATTATTGTTTTGTAGCATTCTAACTTGACTTACCACTCACAAATCCCTTCTTTAAAGAGTGTGCCATCTATATCCCTTTTTATACTTTTGGTTCATGTTCTTTTGAATGTTGGGTCTAGGTTTATACCTTATGTTCATGTTCCTTTGAACATTAGGTCAAGGTTTTACTTTTGTTAAACCTTATTTAACTTTCTTGGGGTTTTGAATTCCTTATTTTGCTTATGAGTTTCATCGTACTCTTTGAGGTTCCCATCAATTTTATTTGAATGAGTCCTTACAATAAAAGGAGAAATCTTGCTAAAGAAGATGTGACAATCACATCTTACAAGCAATGAACAACTCAAACCATGTAATAAAAGCTAATCAAAATCATGACTCCTATTATGCACTCTAATGGATTCAAATTATCAAAGGTGTATTGACATGCATTTGCATTAAATATAATAGAAGATATAGTTACAAAACTTAATTTCATGTTTATTTTTTGTGAATGAGTCCTTTCAATGATAGGACATTACTTATTCAAAAGAAAAAAAAATGTCAAACTCATCTTTTTAGTAATAAACCATTATAACCATACAAGCAAATGCTAATCAAGATTTATATTTAATGGAATTCAATTGATTCAAACTATCAAAAGTTGACATGCTTGTCACATGCAATATAATCTTTGGTGTAGACACAAAGGTTAATTCCATTTTTATTTTGTGCAAACAACTCTTTGCAAAGAAAGGAGAAGTGTTGTTAACAAAAAATGAAGTGATAGTCTCACCTATCAGGAAAAGCTAATCAAGATCAATGACTTATATATTTGATGCACTTTAATGCAGTTAGACTACCCAAGGTTTATTGAAGTGCTTGTCATATAGTTTGGTATAGATACAAAAGTTTATTTCATGATCATTTTATGTGAATAAGTTCTTGTAATAAGAGGATAAGCCTTGCTAGTGAGAAATGAAGTGTCAGTTTCATCTTTCAAACAATCAACTATTGAAACCATGTAAGAAAAGCTAATCAAGATAAATGACTTATGTGATGTACTCCAATGAACTCAAAATATCAAAGATGAATTAGCATGCTTGTTGTATTAAATGTAACAATTATGAGAGTTAATTTCATATTCAATTATTCTGAATGAGTCCTTTCAACTATATTATATTCCTTGTTATAAAGAAAAGAAGTGATGGACGCATCTTTTAGGCAATAAACCATTCTAACCATGTAAGAAAAGCTAATCAAGATAGCCTCTCCTTATAGGGCTGAAGCAACCAAAAATGTTGTAATTCAATAGGAAATTATACTAATCTTTATCTTTAGTTGGTTAGAAATCAACTAAGTCATATGGAAGAAGAAATTGAAGCAATCTTTCAAAGGAGGATTATGTCCTAAGACCTCTAGTTAAACTAGAAGTAGAAAAAAAAGTTTTATTTAAACTATTGTCTTTAAAAAAAAAAAAAGATTACAACATGACTAGTATAAATCCTAAGAAGATAAAATTAATAGATGAAATAGTCAAGAGGTTAAAAAATCTTAGTTTGAAAGAAAAGGAAAAACCTATTAAAGAAGAAATTGAAGAATAAGGTGATGCTGAGGAACATATAAATATAATTCAAGAAATGTTCTTATTAGAACAAAACTTGATACAAAAGTATCCATCACCTTCTTACAAGAAGAAAACTATGAATATTAATAAGATGACTTTTAATAAGGTTCTTACAAACTTATATTATACTAAGATAACCCTGGTCAACCTCTTATTAAAGGAACAATCTAATTATAATTATGTTTAATTGGATGGTAGCAATATAGTAGAATGGAATCTAAATGGGATGACTAAACATCAAATTCTTATTCTACTTCATTATCTAATGATATTTGCAATTGCTACAAAATTAAATGATAATTTTAATGAAAAATTCATCACTAATGGGTTTACTAGACAATTTAAAGGGTGGTGGGATTTCTATCCAAAGAAGTGAAAGTTTAGATCTTTTCTCCTATAAAAATAGAATAAGGAGTTCAAATCTCCAATTGTGTAAATACATTGATTTATATAATTACCAATCATTCTATTGGTTTAACAACCTTATTAATTGATAAGATATACAAGCAACTCATTAATTTGAGATGCTCAAATCTATCTCATTTTAGGTGGTATAAGATGTATTTTTCTCTAAAGTTTTCATTAAAGAAAAAAGCCAGAGT
This sequence comes from Bruguiera hainesii, assembly GCA_023213295.1. NCBI lineage: Eukaryota > Viridiplantae > Streptophyta > Magnoliopsida > Malpighiales > Rhizophoraceae > Bruguiera > Bruguiera hainesii. Next base: position 5,242,774 of record JAHOYR010000008.1, read on the forward strand.
ATTTTCTAAGAAGAAAAACTTCTCACTATGTTACCTACACTATTTGCAAGAAGAGTTAAAAATAAGGGGGTGATTGATTATGCTAACTATAGTTATGAAGAATTGGCTACCAATGTAATAGCTAAACTTTATAATGAAATTAAATTGCATAAATAGTTACAAAGAGTAAAGCTCAGTGTAAAAGAGTTTTAGGATACTTCTAAACTTAGATGGATTATCCACCTATATATTATCATGAGAAAAATAAGAAAAATGGTTATAAGCTGTTAGCTCAAAAGAAAACCTTTTATTTAAAGGGAAAGAATGAAGAAAAAAAAAACAAGAAGAAACCTAATCTACAAAGAAAAAAGTAATATGTTATTTAAGCTAAGAGAAAACAGTAATCTATCATTAAATCTCTACATACTAAAGTAAAAAATAAATAATTGGATGAAAAAAAAGTAATACTCCTATTATTTAAGTAAAAATATAGGAAATACAACAAAAATTAGAGACATTAGCTTGTTTGGAAATTCCTACGGCTTTTTGAAGTAGAAAAAAACATGCAAGCATTAGTCTCTTTGGAAATTCCTATGATTTTTTGGAATAGAAAACAACATGCAGTACAATTGTTGTATGAAGCAACTTTTAATGAAAGTTAGATTCCAACCAAAGCCTGACCTATAGTTATAGGACCAAGGTATTTGGAAATAGTTAAAAAGAAATAAAAGATATTTTGAAAAAGGGACTTATCAAAAAATGTGCTAATCCTTAGAGTTATCTTGCATTTTATGTAGAAAATGCAACGTAACTAGAAAGTGGAGTTCTAAGGTTAGTTATTAATTTTAACCCTTTAAATAAGATATTAAGATGGATTAGGTGTCCTATACCTAATAAAAAGGAATTGTTAAACATGCTTTATGAAGTTCAAATATATTTAAAGTTTGATATGAAATCTGGTTATTGGAAAATTCAAATTTAGAAAAAGAATAAGTATAAGACTATATTTACAATTCTGTTTAGACCTTATGAATCAAATGTAATGTCATTTAGATTAAAGAATGCACCTCTTGAATTTTAGAAAATTATGAATGAAATATGTAATGCTTATTCAGCATTCATAATTGTTTATATTGATGTTGTATTACTACTTTTTAATACTATCAAACAATATTTTAAACATTTAAACCTTTTCCTAAAGGTTATGGAAAAGGCTAGTTTAGCAACATTTGCTAAGAAAATAAAGTTTCAAATTAATGTCAGATTCCTTAGACACGTCATAGAAAATGACATTATAATTCCTATTGATCGAGCAATTGAATTTGCCTCTAAATTTTCTAATGAAATTAAAGGTAAACAATAACTACAAAGAATGTTAGGAAGTCTAAATTATATTTCAAATTCCTATAGAGATTTAGCTTATGACATTAAGCCATTATTCAAAAGGCTTTAAAAAAATCTGTTAGAGTGGACAAATGAACATGTAAAGGTAGTTAAGAAGATTAAAATTAAAGTAAAAGAACTACTATACTTAACCCTTTCTTGTCCTAATACTTCTAAAATAGTTAAAATTGATGTGTTAGATAAAGGATATAAGGGTATCACTAAATAAAGAATTAATTCAAAAGAACAAATTATTTGCTTAATCTCAAAAGTATAACGAGGAGTTAGAGTTAATTACTCTACCACTAAAAAAAAAAAATAGTTATAGTATTATGTATTAAAAATTTTGAAGGTGATTTCATAAATCAGAAATTTCTTTGAAAAATTGATTGTAAAATAGTAAAGACATTCTTACAAAAGATGTTAAAAACATAGCCTTTAAACAAATCTTTGCCTTTTGATTTTAATATCAAATTTATTTAACGAACATCAAATTCATTACCTAATTTTTTAACTTGTGAATTTTTGTAGGGAACTTCCCACATGAGTAAGCAACCCCTAATGCAGTGACCTCATTCCCTAGTTAAGTTGGATATTTCACCCACTAATGATGCCTTTAGTTTAAAGATAAATGAAGTTGATAAACTTTAAGATGATGCTTATAAGAATGCATTAGATAAAACTTTAACATATTCTTTAATTGCAAAGCACATTGACTTTTTCTATGTTATTGAAAATAACTTTGTCCAGCCTTAACCTATTAAGGTTACTAGATTCTATGTTAAAGATGACATGTATCCTCGTTCTAATATGAAGGATTGCATGTATTATTAACAAATTTATCATGAAATAGGATATATAGTTATTGAACCCATTGAGAAAGGTTCAGGAACTACCTATAACTTTAAAGATTAGGCTTATGTAAAATTCAAGTTAAAGAAATTTCATTATCCTAAAGATTAGCAAGGGTCTCTCTTTGGTTATAAAGAGTTGAAATAATGGTAAAAGGTTAAATTCTATAATTATTTTGATTATATTGAATTCTAGAAAAGTGCTTTGTTATACGAAAATAGACAAAAAAATTTTAGTTCATTCATTCAAATTCATCTTCTAAATCATCCAAATAAATTTCCTAATTGGTTTAAAACTTGGTTTGTTAAATAGGGGTTACATCCTATAACTTTGCCATATATGATAAGAATTATTTATGAACAATTTTGCAAAATGAATGATGAGTTAAAAACCCTATACTAATATTTTCCTTATGGTATCATGTTCCATAGATTATAAAGTGGTATTATACTATCATGGTAAAATAGATAAGTGTGTTAGACATGGATATTAAACATATCACATGGCTAGCTAGGCAAATTAATATTCGATGGTGGGAAAAACTCGACTTCTTTAAAGATGGAGTTTATAAAGCCTAAGGAATTATAAGGATAAATGGATCAAAAGCTTCACCACAACTGTCACTATTTAGTAATCTAGAAGAATTATGAAAGGCTTTAAAGGAATCTATTTCTAAAGAGAAATTACTAAAGATGGTGGCTTCATTCCTCTAACTAAAAGTGACTCCTCAAGCAAGCCAAGCCAAAAGTAGTCAGGGTCATAATAGTGACAATATCATGCAAGATTCTTAGGACCCTTATATGTTGTAAAAATAACAAAATTACTTTCATTGGAAAAGTAGTGAAGATGCCTAACAAATAACTTTCATTAAAACTACTTTAAAAAAGCAAGGAATCTAAAGGACTCGCTTACTTTTAGTGCCTTGGATTCCTTAAGTGTCAGTTATTATCTTTTCTTTAGTATAAATAAGTCCCTTTTGGTTAAAGAAGGCAAGGTCCAATTTAAATTGAAAAAGAATTTTCTTTCCTCATGGTAAGGTTTCAACTAATGTGAACCCTAAAAGACATGACTCGAGGACCCAATACACACGAGGAATCAAATAAGAAGCCAAGAAAGCTAAATCCAATTTCAATCACATAAATTCTTAGGAGTGATAAGTCAACTTGAATGTCATAAGAAGAATTAGTTCTTGATAAGTTCATTACTTCTTAAAAGAATTGAAGGAGAAAATTCTCACTTTTCAATTCACATAATCATTTACCCTTTAACAATGAAATCAAGCCTATTTATAAGTTGACATAACAACTCTAAAACCCTAAAATTAGAAATAATCACTAGCTGTTACTAAGTTGACTAATTATGTTATTATTTAGTGCAATCAACTTGTTTTTTGACTAAGGGAAGGAATCATGAAAGGCTTATTAACATATGGAAGGAGATGAAGGCTATCATAAGAAGGAGGTTTGTTCCTAATCACTATATAGGGGTTTATACCAGAGGCTATAAGGGTTCACTCAAGGCACCAAAAGTGTGAAGGACTACTACCATAAAAAGATAGAGATTGTCATGGTTCGAGCTAATGGAAGAGACTAGAGAAGCAACCATGGCTTGATTCTTGTAAGGGTTGAATAGTTACATTGCCAATGTAGTTGAATTGCAGCATTATATGGAGTTAAAGGACATGGTACACATGGTTGAAAGGCAACTCAAATAGAAGGGTTCTATATGATTTGAACCAGATTTGGGTTCCACTTAATGTTGGAAACCTAATTAGAGTAAGACGTAGCAAAGGGTGATGAGAAGCTTAGAGATAATGCATGGAAGGCTTTAAATAATGCAAGAAGTCCATTGCACATTCCAAAAGGTCCACTAACACATTTTAGATCAAAAAAAATTAAAGAAGCAATAAATGGGCTGATTGAGAACATTTAAGCCAACAAAGTTACAAATGGTGCAAATTCAAACTTGAAAGAGAGTCAAGGCTTTATTAATATGATTGGAGTACTTAATAGGTTAGGGCTAAATAATAGCATTTACTTTTAAATATGAGTTTCTCTAAAAGAAGTAATTGTTATAAAGTAGAAATTTTCAATACAAGAATTTGTCTTAGATAAGAGTTTGCCCTAAATAGGAATTTATGTCTCTTTAAGATTGTTATCTTAGCCTATAAATAGATACCTTCTTGTAAGCTCTAAAAAAGTAGACAATTTTAAAATAAATAAAAAGTAAGGGTTTTCTCCTTTGGTTCTTTCGAGAACTAAAGAACTTATTAAAAAGGACCTCCTTTTATGATGCAAAAAAACTCCAAAAAGATGTGGCTTACCTAACGTACACAAGGAATTAAAGAATATCCAAGAAAGTTATATCACACTTTAATAACCTAAACCCCAAACCCAACACTTATAGGAACATGAACTTAAGGTATTTAAGAAGGATATGGATGCCACACTCTAAAAAAGATAGGAATTAGGAGTGATAAATCAAGTTAAATGCCACAAGAAGGAATACTTCTTGATAAGTTCCTTAGTTCTCAAAAGAACCAAAAGAGAAAACCCTTGCTTTTAATTTCTTTTAAGATTGCTTCATTTTCTAAAGTTTACAAAGAGGTGCCTATTTATAAACAGGCCAAGATAGCAATCCTAAAGAGACATAAATTCCTATTTAGGACAAATTCTTATTTAAGACAAACTCCTATCTAGGATAAATTCTTATACAAAAAAGTTCCACTTAACAAACATGTATTTAGGATAAACTCCTATTTAGGAGTGAATGCTATTACTTAGTCTTGGCTTATTAAGTACTTCAATCATATTAATAAGGCCTTGACTCTCTTTCAACCTTGAGTTCACACCATTTGTAACTCAGTTGGCTTGAATGTCCTCAATTAGCCCATTTATTGTTTCTTTCATCCTTTTGGATCTAGCTTGTGTTATTAGGCCTTATGGAATGTGCAATGGACCTCTTGCATCCTTTGAAGATTTCCATGCATCATCTCTAAGCTTCTCATCATTCCCTCTCTCCTTGAAAGGATTTGCCCTCAAATCATCACCTACATTAAAAGGAGAAAGATCAGAAATATTAAATGTTTCACTCACATTATACTCACCAAGAAGGTCCAACTTATAGTCATTGTCATTAATTCATGCTACTACTTGAAATGGATCATCTCCTCTAAGCTGTAGCTTTGAATACCTTTGAGTTAGGAACTGTTCCTTACCTATATGCACTCAAACCTAATCATTAGGTTTAAACACCACTTTCTTTCATCCTTTGTTGACATGAGATGCATATTTCTCAGTTTGTTTTTCAATATATTGCCACACCTTCTTATGCAATTTCTTCACCATGTCAACCTTGTGTTCACCATCTAAGTTAACATACTCATTGATAGGTATAGGCACGATATCCAAAGGAGTTAAAGGATTAACACCATATAAAATTTCAAAATGAAGAGTAACTAATAGCAAAAAGAACACTCCTATTATATACAAACTCAACATATGGTAAATAATCTTCCTATATTTTCAAATTCATTCAAATAATAGCACACAAAAGAGTAGAAAGAGTTCACATAACCACCTCAGTCTGCCCATCAGTTTATGGATGACAAGTAGTTGAAAACAATAGCTTAGTACCTAACTCAACCCACAAATTCATTCATAAGTAGCTTAAGAACTTTGTATCCTGATTTGAAATAATGCTTCATGGCATGCCATGCAAACGTACTACTTATCTAAAGATTAAGTCAATCACATTGCTTACATCATCAGTTTTATGGGATAGGATGAAGTGTGTCACGTTGAAAATCTATCAACAACAATAAATATAGAATCCCTACCCCTTTTTGATTGCAGCAACCCTAGTACAAAGTCTATTAATAAATCAACCATGGAATGGCTAGATATGGGTAAAGGGGTATACAAGCCATTAGGTAAAACTCTAGATTTAGCCTATTTGCATATTATGCATTTCTCACATACTTTTTTAACATCTTGTTTCATGTGGAGCCAAAAGAAATGTTCAATTAAGAAATCTAGGGTTTTCTTAACTCTAAAATGACCCATTAGACCACCTCTATAAGTTTCTCTCACAACAAACTCCCCCAAAAAATTCATAGGCATGCATAAACAACTTTCCCTAAATAAAAACCCTCACGCCTATAAAACTTCTTAAAGGCTAACTTCTCACATGCTCTATACACATTAACAAGTTAGGATCTTTAACATATAAATCTTTAATATATTCAAATCCTAATAATTTCATAGTAAGTGTAGAGACAACGACATATTTATGAGATAATGCATCAACTACCACATTTTCCCTACCTTGTTTATATTTGATGATGTAGGGAAAGGTCTCAATGAATTTAATCCACTTGGAATGTCTTTTGTTCGACTATCCTTGTCCCTTCAAGTACTTCAAGATTTATGGTCAATATGGATGACAAACTCCTTAAGCTAAAGGTAATGTTGCCGTGTCTCCAAAACCAGTACCAATGCATACATTATCATAAGTAGGATTACTAAGCCTTACTCCATTTAGCTTTTCACTAAATTAGGCAATTGGATACCTTTCCTGCATCAAAATAGCTCCAATGCCAACGCCTAAAGCATCACACTCAATGTCAAAAATTTTTGTAAAGTCAAGTAAAGTAAGTAAGGGTGCAGAATTTAATTTGTCTCCAATGCAATATGGACTCTAATAGTTCAACCCTCTTATACGAACAACAAACCGAAAGCTTGGGAACCACTTGATCAACAATACACTAAAATCAATATTGATTCCTCTTGTCATGGCAATATAGGGGGGTATTGCTTTGATTTTTCTTGATAGTCCTAGCATTCCTATTTTTATGTCCACAAAGAATCTTCCAAGTTCTTTTGATCCAAAAATTTTAGAACTATTGGCAATAAGTCTAGCAGCCCAAAGAGCTCAAGACATATCCTTATCTATTAGTTTTGTGGAGTTAGATTATCTACTTGCAATTAAGGCCATCTTAAATCCTGCAATGAAGGTCCCTTTAGTTGGTCAGATTATGGGGCACCATTATGCTTGGTTTTTCTTTTTTTAAGATCAAATACATTTGTTAGGAGTTGAATGTTGTTGCTTATACTATTGCTCAACATGCTTTATCTTGTGTGGAAGAGACCATATGGCAAGAAAATAGTATTTTGGCTATGAATATCTTATTAATCGTGATGTAAATCATTTATGGACTTGAATGAATTGCCACTTATTCTAAAAAAAAAAAAAAAGAGTACAAGAACCTGGAGGTAGAATAAGGAATTTTATGGCTTAAATCTTTAGTATTCTCTTATTTATTACTTATGTCTATTCTTTTTGTAGAATAAAAGTTCAAAGCAATATTCTTTAATATGTCATGATCTTATCATTTAAGCACATGACTTGTGTGATATGCTTATTCTCCTTATTTAAGCATTGTATGACAAATTGGTTATCCATATGTTGAACCATTAATACTTGATTTTATTTGATCTAGTCATAATTGAGGGCTGCATTTAGGTTCTTAAAAATACAGATAAAATAAATAGATCTTCAAAATTAGGTTATAGGTACTTTAATTCCCGACATTATTGACTCAAGGGAGAAATTTATTCACTTAATTTGATATATGTGCATGTTTATTAGATATGTGATGGTGTCTATTTTGCCTTAAATACTCTAGTGATTTATTTTGGACACTAAAAGGGAGTTTTGTTACATTTATTGCTAACACTTATTCTCTTTATCTTAAAGATTCTTTTAACCTCTTAAATTCTAATTGTCTCTCTTTGTCATGAGCCCCTTTTCTTTTTATGTTTATTTTAGCTATTTTTGTTGGACTTTCTCCCTACCTCTCAAATATGGACTCTTTTCAAACCTCTCTTTACTTTAATAAATATTAGCCTTTTAAAGCTTTTTAAAGAAAAACTAACTTGATTTCAATCATCGATTTCTAATTACTTTTTTGTTGGATTATTTTAATATCACGTGGACTTTTAACTCAGAGGATTTATACTTGGATTGGGCAACTAGACTTTGAAAACTTTTAACTTTGAATTTAGTTTGAGATTTGCATTGATCATCAACTCTCCTTTTAAGATATGAGATTATATATTAGATTTTTAATTACATATTAAATATTAGTAATAGTTCAATTATTATTTGTATTGTTTTTCATTCTTTTTTTTATTTTATTAGGTGCTTTATTTACTTTTTTGCATACAAATAACAATTCATGATCTAAATCTATAAAATTAATCTCACACAAGAGTGCGTAAATAAAGTGAAAAAAAAATAAAGGTACATTAGTTGACAATAATTTTTGTAAAGCATTTAATGAAAAAATTATTTTTGCAAAGGCTAAGTCCATAACTTTTATACCTAAGGATATTAGAATTTATATAATGAGGAGATTAAAGAAGAATAGGTACTTGGAAGCCAAGTGGAAATAGAGCATAAGACATAGGATAAAGAGCAAAATGAATAATAATGTGAAAGAGAGTCATTACTGTCAACTAAAGTGGAATAGCAGTGCAGAATATGAAATCGGACATAGAAGGAACAAATTCGTAGTAAAGTTAGACATAAGGTTCTATACATGTGGAGCATGGGGACGATCACGAATACCATGTCCACATGCCCTTTGTGCTTTGGACAACAAAGACGAGGACCTAGAAAACTATAGCTCCCATTGGTACAAGAAAGACAGGTATTTGAAAACATATAACCATATAATACAACCTATTAATGGGAAAAGATACTGGCCAATAGTTAGCAAAGAGCCAACGTTTCCACCACCTTATAAAACGGTGTCTGGAAGGTCAAAAAAAAAAAACAAGAAGAAGAAGGGAGGAATGAGAACAATCTCGGACTACTGAAATAAATATGTCAAGAGTTGGACAGAAGATGACTTGTCAGGTTTGCAAGAACCATGTCCACAACAGGAGAACTTACCCAAAAAAGGAGACGGTCCAAACTAATGAAAACAACACAGAAATTGATGTTGATGGTACCAGCCGACCAGCTGAAGACATATCTGGCACAGTAAACCTAGTCAACCTATTGCATCACCCAGTGAGTCATTCCTTCCAAGTCAAGTCACATATTCATGCACCTTTAGGGCAAACACAAGAAACTAAACGATATTGATGATCCACCATCAAGCCAATGTCACATGCCTGTTGTTAGAAATTATAATGTGATCACACCACAAAAATTTGTGGTATGTTGATGTGTTGTTTTTTACTGACCATTGTTTACTTGTTTTCTAACTCTAATATTTTTGGGCAGAGTCATATTGAGTCCCAAAAGAAGAAAATGAAGATTAAGATTGGAAAGAAAGGGCAACAGTAAGAAAAGCAGTGAATATCATAGGGTTTTAAAGCATGGTTACGTCTTTTGTGATACCCTTTTTGTGACAAAAGCAATGAGCCATTTACTCCTATCTTGTGTTGTCAAATCTATAAAATTCGGCCTTTATTATTGATATTTTGATGCTCTTCTAATGAATCACTACATTAATGGGAAACTTTTAGTTTCTATCATAAGTTGTTTCTTGACTTTGCTTGGCAATAGGCATGACAGATTAGGTTCACTAAACAACTCCCAAAAGTCTCTTCGATACATACATAGATAAGCAAGTTACAAAGTGCTGCCAATGGTAGTATAGCTCCAGAAGTACATAGAACTGCCACAAGTAGAAAAAAACCCATTATAAAATGACTTTTATCTATTAAAAACACTACAGTTATATATCTCGTTTTATATTTCGTATTTTTTTTATTTTTTTCTCAAAACACATTTCCATTAAGTCAAATATGCTAGTGAACTGGTTTATGACATTTTCATCCAAATGTGCTCGTAAGTGGAACAAATTTTTAAGGTATATGATTGATTTGGAATGGCTAAAAGGTATAGGAATTAACTGTAAAAATTTGAAAAGCATTGAGACTTTGTTGATGCTTATCTTATTGTTTGAAAGGTTCGGCTTTAAAAAAATTGAATCTTAACTGAAACACACCATCCCCAATTACGGTTAGAATTGAAACAGGAGGGGTTGGGTTGGCTCCCCCACTAAAGGATTATTGCACAAAAACGAATTGATCAAAAGGACCTAAGTGAACATTTCTTACCACCAATCAGTAAATTCCTGTATGTTTTTAATTTTTTTAATCAGAATTAAATCCCACATTATATGTGGATTTGGCAGAATAAGGGTTTGGAACTGTTAATCCCTTGTGAAAACTTTACTAATATAGTCAATCAGGATAAGTCTAGTTGGTTTATTGTTTCATTCTTTAACCCAATACTCCTATTGCATGTCACTCCTAAATATTGTTAATAGTCAAGTGTTAATCATTCATTAAAAATTGAAACTATAAAAATTTTTCGGCATTAAATTATAAACTAGTTATAGAGAAGAAATAGTATGATTTGACTAATTATAGCACAGTTAAAAGCATTAGTTATATCTATACTACAAGCCAATCCACACCGGCCAAGACCTTGGGGAAGGGGGAGCACCTCTAAAGCAACATCTCTTGCTACCTTCACATCCTACAATTCTTAATATATTGACACTGGCATCCCTAGTAAAGTCATCGTTCGCATTATTGCCAAAAAAGGTCTATAAAGTTAGTTTAAAGGCAACTTAGTCCAAAGGTCAACAAGAAATTGTTTGACCGTATACTAACTTTAACATGTACTACACCATGGTTAATAAAGTCATCGTTCACTTGTATCCCTAGTAAAGTCTAAAAAACATGTATTCTACTAACTAGTGGATCAACAAGAAAAATAGGCAACTTAGTCTACGGTTAGATTATCTCTTGTTGATCCACTAGTCAGTATAGTAAATAAACAGACTTTTACTTATGATTTTAGCAACTTAGTCTTGAATCTTTGTTTTCTACTTAACCTTTACGCTAACAAAATTGTTTTTACTAGTTGAATTCTATTGGCATATTGGTCAAATGCCTTATGCTCTATTTTTAGTAACTGATTTGTTGGTAAAACAAGAGTTTTATTCTTTTTTTCAGCATGAACGAATTCAATAAGTTGTACAAATTCAATTCAATTTCAATTTTCCAACTCAAATGAAACTATATAGCTAATGGCAATGCCCTCTGCCCATGAGTATAGTTTGATTGTAGCATTTTTTGCTTGTTATTAGAAGAAATTGTGACCCACCTCCAAAATCTTCTGAGAATCTCTCAAACATGAATACATAGGCGGGCTTCTTGCCATGATTGAGACGGATTAAGGTCATGCTAACTTCAATATAATGTTCATTCAATTAAAAAAAATACATTCTAATAGTTAAAATTTTAAATGTTTATTTTATATTAATTTTGAAATCTAATCCTGAAAATGAGGTATGAGATTTACGGAAATTAGAATATTATCCTCATTGTATATATTATGACTCAATAGACTTCTTAGTAGACAACAAAAATCAATTTTTTGAAATTTAATTTCTTCGTCAAAAAAATAAATGACAAAATGTGCAATAAAAATACCATAATCTGCAACAAGGTTTTGTTGTATTTTTTGATAACTTGTTGCATATTATGGTAAAGTATTTGTCTATTTTATCATCATTATTGCACCTTTTATAATTTTTGATAGAAGAATTAAATTTCAAAAAATTATAACAAAGATTTTGTAATTAGATTAGCATTATACTAATATCGGCATGACATTAATCCACTTTATCCTTGTCTATTTTAGCCATCCATAAACTTTGGACAAACTCTCAAATCAAAAGGTGGTACTTCTCTCCGCCTTCTCAAAGGATTAAGTCAACAATTTCATCTGAAAGTAGCAGTTGTTCCCCGTGCAAAGGCAAGATGTGGTGTGGTGTTGCATGAGCCTCACATCTCAATTGTTCCTTGTCTAGATGCAGATATTTACAAAAAAAAAAAAAAAAGACTAAAACTAAAATGTGAAAAGAATATGAATCTCTTGGACGTATAGAAAAAAAAAATGTATGATTTTGATCCCTTTTATTGCTTCTTAACATTTTCTGGTTCATACACTTCACTGAAGCCTCAAGAAAGCCATTTGATTTACCACAACAAAATTTGTGAACTAAGACTTAACTTCAATAAATATACTTCTCTATTCAATATTATCCCATCCATTTATGCAAATTTATCGCATCATTGGACTCAACTCTCTTTTTCTATGTGCAACAATTATCATCTATCTTTAGTAACATTATACACAGTTTAAAGCGTAGACATGTCATCAATTTTATAGTACAACTTCTTTACTCATGCAAAGTGCGGATGCTCTTGTATTGAGAAATTTGTTTAAAGGAAAATTAGATATGCATGAAAAAAGTAAAGTAATGAGCATAGCATACCAAAGTAATAATGCAAGAGAACAATCAATTTGACTAATCCAACAAGACGAAAAAGCAATTACATTTCCGTTAGATCAGTTGTTCATCAAACTCCCAACTATCTTAAAACTCGATGAACACCATGACCCAGTGAAACGAACTAACTATGCAAGTATTGCAAACAATCAAGGTACATAACCTTTATTATAAAAAAGGGAGAAAGTGAAGAAGAGAAATAAAGTTCAACTCATGACTCAAGGGACCTATTAATATTCCAAGGTAATTCATGAACATATAGAAGAGAAGCTAAAACTCATAGTATCTCAACTCTTAGTTTTTTGAGGTGCAAATTACAAGCATTAGCAATGACCATGGTCTTATAATAGTGCAACATCACCAAACAATTGTGATAAAAATATCTTTAAATTCATTCATAGACATAACGGAAACAAATCTATCCAACATTAACAAGCATGTAAAACCCTTTTACGTAAAAATCATAATCATCTAACAAAGATGTATCACATCATAGAATTAGTAAAAATAAGAAATCAACAAACTTATAAAATTGAGTTCATTACTATTTATAATATTCATCCATAAAAGTGTATTTTATATAATTGAGTTCATTACTTGTATTTTTGTTCAATTAAAACTTTCAAATATTATATTTTTCTCACCATTAAAATGCAATGACATTAGTAATAAATTTAAAAATCAAAAGATTACACTTTTTCAATTTTTAGAATTCTAAAGTCCTGTAGAAATAAATGTATTGTTAATTATCAGTTGAATTTAAATTTTGTAATTTTTTTAATTGTCTCTTTTGCCATAATGCAATTTGAAATAATTTATATAATTTTTATTTACCAACATATTACTTAAGAAAAAGCAAATTCAATGAACTCTAATAAGAAGTTTTCCCACTCCCCTCAAGAGTAATATGGTTGACCCAATATTGAAACTTGCGATTACTATTTATAATATTCATCCATAAAAGTGTATTTTATACAATTAAGTCAATTACTTGTAATTTTGTTAAATTAAAATATTAAAATATTATATTTTATTCACCATTCACAATAGAAGGACATTAACAATAAATTTAATAATCAAATTATTATATTTTTTTCAACTTTTAAAAATTTAAAGTTTTAAAGGAATAAATCCATTGTTAATAATCGATTGAATTTATATTTTATAATTTTTTTTAATTGTCTTCTTTGCCACAAAGTAATTTGAAATAATTTTTAAAATTTTTGTCTACCAATATATTATTTAAGAAAAAACAAATGAAATGGACTATAGGAAAAAGTTTCCCCACTCCCTTTAAGAGCAATATGCTTGACCCAATATTGAAACTTGAAATTGCTATTTATAATATTCGTCCACTAAAGTGTATTTTATACAATTGAATCCATTACTTATATTTTTGTTCAATTAACATATTTAAATATTATATTTTACTCACTATTCAAAATGTAAGGGTACTAACAATAAATTTAATAATCAAAACATTACGTTGTTTCAACTTTTAGAATTTTAAAGTTTTAAAAGGATAAGTTCATTGTTAATAATCATTTGAATTTAAATTTTGTAATTTTTTTAATTGTCTCCTTTGCTACAAAGCAATTTGAGATAATTTTTATAATTTTTGTCTATGAACATATTAATTAAGAAAAATTAAATGCAATGGACTCTAAGAAGAAATTTCTCCACTCCTCTCAAGAGTAATATGGTTGACCTAAGATTGAAATTTGCGATTACTATTTATAAGATTCATCTATAAAAATGTATTTTATACAATTGAGTCTATTACTTGTATTTTTGTACAATTAAAATTTTCAAATATTATATTTTACTCCCCATTCAAAATGTAATGGTATTAATAATAAATTTGATAATCAAAACATTACATTTTTTCAACTTTTAGAATTTTAAAGCCATATAGGGATAAATCTATTGTTAATAACCAGTTGAATTTAAATTTTGTAATTTTTTTAACTGTCTCATTTCCCACAATGCAATTTGAAATAATTTATATAATTTTCGTCTACCAACATATTATTTAAGAAAAAGTAAATACAATGGACTCTAATAAGAAGTTTCTCACTCCCCTCAAGAGCAATATAGTTGACCCAAAAATGAAACTTACAATTACTATTTATAATATTCATCAATAAAATTGTATTTTATACAATTGAGTCCATTACTTTTATTTTTGTTCAATTAAGATTTTCAAATGTTATATTTTACTCATCATTCAAAATGTAATGGCATTAAGAATAAATTTAATAATCAAAACATTACATTTTCTCAACTTTTCTAATTTTAAAGTCTTATAAAGATAAATTCATTATTAATAATCAGTTGAATTTAAATTTTCTTTTTTTTTAATTTTTTTCTTTGCCACAATGCAATTTGATATAATTTATATCATTTTTTTCTACCAACATATTACTTAATAAAAAGTAAATGCAATGAACTTTAAAAAGAAGTTTCTCCACCTCCCTCAAGAGCAATATGGTTAATCCCATATTGAAACTTATGATTACTATTTATAATATTCGTCCACAAAAGTGTACTTTATACAATTTAGTCCATTATTTGTATTTTTGTTCAATTAAGATTTTCAAAAATTATATTTTACTTACCATTCAAAATGCAACAGTATTAACAATAAATTTAATAATCAAAACATTGCATTTTCTCAACTTTTCTAATTTTAAAGTCCTATAGAAATAAATCTATTATTAATAATCAGTTAAATTTAAATTTTCTAGTTTTCTTAATTATTTCCTTTACCACAATGCAATTTGATATAATTTATATAATTTTTGTCTACCAACATATCACTTAAGAAAAAGCAAATGCAATGAACTCTAAGAAGAAGTTTCCCCACCCCCCTCGAGAGCAATATGGTCAATCCCAGATTGAAACTTGTGATTATTATTTATAATATTCATCCACAAAAATGTACTTTATACAATTTAGTTCATTACTTGTATTTTTGTTCAATTAAGATTTTCAAAAATTATGTTTTACTTACTATTTAAAACGCAACGGTATTAACAATAAATTTGATAATCAAAACATTGCATTTTCTCAACTTTTCTAATTTTAAAGTCCTATAGAAATAAATCTATTGTTAATAATCAATTGAATTTAAATTTTCTAGTTTTTTTAATTGTTTCCTTTATCACAATGCAATTTGATATAATTTATATAATTTTTGTCTACCAACATATTACTTAAGAAAAAGCAAATACAATGAACTCTAAGAAGAAGTTTCCCCACCCCCCTTAAAAGCAATATGGTTAATCCAAAATTGAAACTTGCGATTACTATTTATAATATTCATCCACAAAATGTATTTTATACAATTTAATTCATTACTTGTATTTTTGTTCAATTAAGATTTTTAAATGTTTTACTCACCATTCAAAATGCAATGGCATTGACAATAAATTTAATAATCAAAACATTGTATTTTCTCAACTTTTAGAATTTTAAAGTGCTATGGGGATAAATTCATTGTTAATAATCAGTTAAATTTAAATTTTGTAATTTTTCTAATTGTCTCCACTATGACAATGTAATTTGAAATAATTTATATAATTTTTGTCTACAAACATATTACTTAAGAAATAGCAAATAAAATGGACTCTAATAAGGAGTTTCCCCACTCCCTTCAAAAGCAATATGGTTGACCCAAGATTAAAACTTGCGATTACTATTTATAACATTTATCCACAAAAGTTTATTTTATATAATTGAGTCTATTACTTGTATTTTTGTTTAATAAAGACTTTCAAATATTATGTTTTTCTCACCATTTAAATGCAATGGAATTAGCAATAAATTTTAAAATCAAAACATTGCACTCCTTCAATTTTTAGAATTCTAAAGTCCTGTAGAAATAAATGCATTGTTAATTATTAGATGAATTTTAATTTTGTAATTTTTTTAATTGTCTCCTTTGTGATATTACTATTTGAAATGATTTATATAATTTTAGTTTATGAAACTATTACTTTAGAAAAGGCTAATGTATGTGGCTCTAATAAGAAGTTTCCCACCTCCCTTTAAGAGCAATATACTTGGCCCAACATTGAAGTTTGAGATTACTATTTATAATATTCATCTACTAGAGTGTATTTTATACAATTGAGTCCATTACTTATATTTTTGTTCAATTAACATTTTCAAATATTATGTTTTACTCACCATTCAAAATAAAAGGGCATTAACAATAACTTTAACAATCAAAACATTGTGTTTTTTCAATTTTTAGAATTTTAAAGACCTATAAGGATAAATACATTGTTAATAATCAATTGAATTTATATTTTCTAATTTTTTTAATTATCTCTTTTGCCACAAAGCAATTTCAAATAATGTTTATAATTTTTGTCTACCAACATATTACTTAAGGAAAAACAAATACAATGACTCTAATAAAAAGTGTCCCTACTCCCCTCAAGAGAAATATAGTTGACCCAAAATTGAAATTTGTGATTACTATTTATAATATTCATCCACAAAAATTTTATTTTATACAAGTGAGTCCATTACTTGTATTTTTCTTCAATTAACATTTTCAAATATTATGTTTTACACACCATTTAAAATGAAATGGTTTTAATAATAAATTTAATTATCAAAACATTGCATTTTCTTAACTTTTAGAATTTTAAAGTCCTATAGGGATAAATCCATTATTAATAATCAGCTGAATTTAAATTTTGTAATTTTTTTAATTGTCTCCTTTCCCACAAAGCAATTTGAAATAATTTTTATAATTTTTGTCTACCAACATATTACTTAAGAAAAAAAAAATGTAATGGACTCTTATAAGAAATTTCCCCACTCCCTTCAAAAGCAATATGCTTGACCTAACATTGAAACTTGAAATTGCTATTTATAATATTCATCCACTAAAGCGTATTTTATACAATTGAGTCCATTACTTGTATTTTTGTTCAATTAACAAATTCAAATATTATGTTTTACTCACCATTTAAAATGCAAGGGTATTAACAATAAATTCAATAATTAAAACATTACGTTGTTTCAACTTTTAGAATTTTAAAATTTTAAAGGGATAAATTCATTTTTAATAATCAGTTAAATTTATATTTTATAACATTTTAATTATCTCCTCTACCATAAAACAATTTGAAATAATTTTTATAATTTTTGTCTACCAACATATTACTTAAAAAAAAATCAAATATAATGGACTCTAATAAGAAGTTTCCCCATTCCCCTCAAAAGCAATATGGTTGACCCAAGATTGAAGCTTGTAATTACTATTTATAATATTCATCCACAAAAGTATATTTTATACAATTGAATCTATTACTTGTATTTTTGTTCAATTAAGATTTTCAAATATTATGTTTTACTCACTATTCAAAATGGAACAACATTAACAATAAATTTAATTATCAAAATATTGCATTTTCTTAACTTTTAGAATTTTAAAGTGTTATAAGAATAAATCCACTATGAATAATTAGTTGAATTTAAATTTTGTAATTTTTTTTTGTCTACCAACGTATTATTGAAGAAAAATCAAATACAATGAACTCTAATAAGAAGTTTCCCACTCCCCTTAAGAGCATTATAGTTGACCCAACATTGAAACTTGCGATTACAATTTATAATATTCATCCACAAATTGTATTTTATAGAATTGAGTCCATGACTTGTATTTTTGTTCAATTAACATTTTCAAATATTATGTTTTACTCACCATTCAAAATGCAAGGGCATTAACAATAAATTTAATAATCAAAATTTTGCTTTTTTTTAATTTTTAGAATTTGAAAGACCTAAAAGGATACATTTATTGTTAATAATGAGTTGAATTTATATTTTATAATTTTTGTAAACGTCTCTTTTGCGACAAAGTAATTTGAAATAATTTTTATAACTTTTGTCTACCAACATATTACTTAAGAAAAAGCAAATGTAATGAACTCTTATAAGAAATTTCCCCACTCCCCTTAAGAGCAATATAGTTGACCCAACATTGGAACTTGAGATTGCTATTTATAATATTCGTCCACTTGAGTGTATTTTATACAATTGAGTTCATTACTTGTATTTTTATTCAATTACAAATTCAAATATTATATTTTACTCACCATTCAAAATGCGAGGGCATTAACAATAAATTTAATAATCAAAACATTGTGTTTATTCAACTTTTAGGATTTTATAGTTTCAAAGGGATAAATCCATTGCTAATAATCAGTTGAACTTAAATTTTGTAATTTTTTTAATTGTCTA
The DNA here is from genome assembly GCA_023213295.1 of Bruguiera hainesii. Classification (NCBI taxonomy): domain Eukaryota; kingdom Viridiplantae; phylum Streptophyta; class Magnoliopsida; order Malpighiales; family Rhizophoraceae; genus Bruguiera; species Bruguiera hainesii. The sequence continues at coordinate 5,261,633 of JAHOYR010000008.1, forward strand.
CTTTGCCACAAAGTAATATGAGATAATTTTTATAATTTTTGTCTATCAACATATTACTTGAGAAAAAGAAAATGCAATGGACTCTAACAAAAGGTTTCTCCACTCCCCTCAAGAGCAATATACTTGATCCAACATTGAAACTTGAGATTGTTATTTATAATATTCATCCACAAAAGTGTATTTTATACCATTGAGTCCATTATTTGTATTTTTGTTCAATTAACATATTCTCATATTATATTTTACTTACCATTCAAAATGCGAGGACATTAACAATAAATTTAATAATCAAAATATTGCATTTTTTCAACTTTTAGAATTTTGAAGTTCTAAAGGGATAAATCTATTGTAAATAATCAATTGAATTTAAATTTTATAATTTTTTTAATTGTCTCCTTTGCCACAAAGTAATTTGAGATAATTTTTATAATTTTTGTCTACCAACATATTACTTAAGAAAAAGTAAATGCAATGGACTCTAAGAAAAGGTTTCCCCACTCCCCTCAAAAGCAATATGCTTGATCCAACATTGAAACTTAGGATTGCTATTTCTAATATTCATTCACAAAAGTGTATTTTATACCATTAAGTTCATTACTTGTATTTCTGTTCAATTAACATATTCAAATATTATGTTTTACTCACCATTCAAAATGCAAGGACATTAACAATAAATTTAATAATCAAAATATTGTATTTTTTCAACTTTTAGAATTTTATAGTTCTAAAAGAATACATCTATTGTAAATAATCAATTGAATTTAAATTTTGTAATTTTTTTAATTGTCTCTTTTGCCACAAAGCAATTTGAGATAATTTTTATAATTTTTGTCTACCAACATATTACTTAAGAAAAAGCAAATAAAATGGACTTTAATAACAAATTTTCTCACTCCGCTCAAGAGTAATATGGTTGACCCAAGATTAAAGTTTGCAATTACTATTTATAATATTCATCCATAAAAGTTTATTTTATACAATTGAGTCCATTACATGTATTTTTGTTCAATTAAGACTTTCAAATATTATGTTTTTCTCACCATTGAAATGCAATGAGATTAGCAATACATTTAAAAATCAAAACATTGCACTCTTTCAACTTTTAGAATTTTAAAGTCTTGTAAGAATAAATGCATTGTAAATTATCAGACAAATTTTAATGTTGTAATTTTTTTAATTGTCTCTTTTGCCACAATCCAATTTGAAATAATTTTTATAATTTTTTTCTACCAACATATTACTTAAGAAAAGCAAATACAATGGACTCTAATAAAAGGTTTCCCCACTCTTCTCAACAGCAATATGGTTGACCCAAGATTGAAGTTGGCGATTACTATTTATAATATTCATCCATAAAAGTATATTTTATACAATTGAGTTCATTACTTGAATTTTTTGTTCAATTAAGATTTTCAAATATTATGTTTTACTCACAATTCAAAATGCAATAACATTAACAATAAATTTAATAATCAAAACATTGCATTTTCTCAACTTTTAGAATTTTAAAGTCCTATAGGGATAAATCCATTGTTAATAATTAGTTGAATTTAAATTTTGTAATTTTTTTCGTCTACCAACTTATTAATGAAGAAAAATCAAATACAATGTACTCTATTATAAAAGTTTCCACTCCCCTCAAGAGCAATATAGTTGACCCAAGATTGAAGTTTGCAATTACAATTTATAATATTTATCCACAAAATTGTATTGTATACAATTAAGTCCATAACTTGTATTTTTGTTCAATTAACATTTTCAAATATTATGTTTTACTCACCATTCAAAATGCAAGGGCATTAACAATAAATTTAATAATCAAAAACTTTGCTTTTTTTCAATTTTTAGAATTGTAAAGACCTATAAAGATAAATCCATAGTTAATAATGAGTTGAATTTATATTTTATAATTTTTTTAAACATCTCTTTTGCCACAAAGCAATTTGAAATAATTTTTATAATTTTTGTCTACTAACATATTACTTAAGAAAAAGCAAATGTAATGGATTCTTATAAGAAATTTTCCCACTCCCCTCAAGAGCAATATGGTTGACCTAAGATTGAAATTTGTGATTACTACTTATAATATTCATCCATAAAGGTATATTTTATACAATTGAGTCCATTACTTGTATTTTTTTTTTCAATTAAGATTTTCAAATATTATATTTTACTCACCATTCGAAATGCAATAACATTAACAATAAATTTAATAATCAAAACATTGCATTTTCTGAACTTTTAGAATTTTAAAGTGTTATAGGGATAAATCCGTTGTTAATAATTAGTTTAATTTAAATTTTGTAATTTTCTTTTGTCTACCAACATATTATTGAAAAAAAATCAAATACAACGGATTCTAATAAGAAGTTTTCCACTCCTCTCAAGAGTAATATGGTTGACCCAAGATTGAATCTTATGATTACTATTTATAATATTCATCCACAAAAATGTATTTTATGCAATTGAGTCCATTACATGTATTTTTGTTCAATTAAGACTTTCAAATATTATGTTTTTCTCACCATTGAAATGCAATGGCATTAGCAATACATTTAAAAATCAAAACATTACACTTTTTCAATTTTCAGAATTTTAAGGTCCTGTAAGAATAATTGCATTGTTAATTATCAATTAAATTTTATTGTTGTAATTTTTTTAATTGTGTCTTTTGTCACAATGAAATTTGAAATAATTTTTATAATTTTTGTCTACCAACATATTACTTAAGAAAAGCAAATACAATGGATTCTAATAAGAAGTTTCCTACTCCCCTTAAGAGCAATATGGTTCACCCAAGATTGAAACTTGCAATTATTATTTATAATATTTATTAACAAAAGTGTATTTTATACAATTGAGTCCATTACTTGTATTTCTATTCAATTAACATATTCAAATATTATGTTTTACTCACCATTCAAAATGTAAGGGTATTAATAATAAATTTAATAATCAAAACATTGTATTTTTTCAACTTTTAGAATTTTAAAGCCCTATAGGGATAAATCCATTGTTGATAATCAATTGAATTTAAATTTTTTAATTTTTTTAATTGTCTCCTTTGCCACAAAACAATTTAAGATAATTTTTATAATTTTTGTCTATGAACATATTAGTTAAAAAAAAGTAAATACAATGGACTCTAAGAAGAAGTTTCCCCACTCCTTTCAAAAGCAATATGGTTGACCTAAGATTGAGGTTTGCGATAACTATTTATAATATTGATTCACAAAAATGTATTTTATATAATTGAATCCATTACTTGTATTTTTGTTCAATTAAAATTTTCAAATATTATGTTTTAGTCACCATTCAAAATGCAATGGCTTTAATAATAAATTTAATAATCAAAACATTGCATTTTCTCGACTTTTAGAATTTTAAAGTCTTATAGGGATAAATTCTTTGTTAGTAATCAGATGAATTTAAATTTTATAATTTTTTTAATTGTCTCCTTTCCCACAATGCAGTTTGAAATAGTTTATATAACTTTTTTCTACCAACATATTACCTAAGAAAAAGCAAATACAATGGACTGTAATAAGAAGTTTCCCACTCCCCTAAATGCATTATTAATTTTCATTTGAATTTTAATTTTGCAATTTTTTTAATTGTCTCCTTAGTGACATTGCTATTTGAAATGATTTATATAATTTTAGTCTAAGAAAATATTACTTTAGAGAAGGCTAATGTATAGGACTCTAATAAGAAGTTTCCCCACTCCCCTCAAGAGCAATATGTTTGGCCCAACAGTGAAGTTTGAGATTGCTATTTATAATATTCATCTGCTAAAGTGTATTTTAACAATTGAGTCCTTTACTTGTATTTTTGTTCAATTAACATTTTCAAATATTATGTTTTACTCACCATTCAAAATGTAAGAGCATTAACAATAAATTTAATAATCAAAAGATTGTGTTTTCTTAACTTTTAGAATTTTAAAGTTGTATAAGATAAATTCTTTGTTAATAATTAGTTGAATTTATATTTTATAATTTTTTTTAATTATATCCTTTGCACAAGGCGATTTCAAATAATTTTTATAATTTTTGTCTACCAACATATTACTTAAGGAAAAGCAAATGCAATAGACTCTAATAAAAAGTTTCCCCACTCCCCTCAAAAGTAAGATGGTTGACCTAAAATTTAAACTTTCAATTACTATTTATAATATTCATCTACAAAAGTGTATTTTAATGCAAACATTGCATTTTCTCAACTTTTTCTATTTTAAAGTCTAATAAGGATAAATTCATCGTTAATAATCAGCTGAATTTAAATTTTATAATTTTTTTAATTGTTTCCTTTGCCACAATGCAATTTTAAATAATTTATATAATTTTTGTCAACAAAAATATTACTTAAGAAAAAACAAATACAATAGAAATTAAGAAGCAGTTTCCCCACTCCCCTTAAGAGTAATATGGTTGACCCAAGATTGAAACTTGTGATTACTATTTATAATATTCATCTACAAAAGTATATTTTATACAATTAAGTCCATTAATCATATTTTTAATCAATTAAGATTTTCAAATGTTATGTTTTACTCACCATTCAAAATGTAATGTCTTTAACAATATATTTAATAATCAAAATATCGCATTTTCTCAACTTTTAAAATTTTAAAATCTTATAAAGATAAATTCATTGTTAATAATCAGTTGAATTTAAATTTTCTAGTTTTTTAAATTATCTTCTTTACTGCAATGCAATTTGATATAACTTATATTATTTTTGTCTACCAAAGTATTACTTAAGAAAAAGAAAATGTAATGGATTTTAAAAAGAAGTTTCCCCACTTCCCTTAAGAGCAATATGGTTGACCTAATATTGAAACTTGCGATTACTATTATAATATTCCTCCACAAAAGTGTATTTTATACAATTAACTCCATTACTTTTATTTTTGTTCAATTGAGAATTTCAAATATTATATTTTACTCGCCATTCAAAATACAATGACATTAATCATAACTTTCATAATCAAAACATTGTATTTCCTCAACTTTTAGAATTTTGAAATCCTATAGGGATAAATCTATTGTTAATAATCAGTTGAATTTATATTTTATAATTTTTTTAATTGTCTCCTTTGCTGCAAAGCAATTGAAATAATTTTTATAATTTTTTTTCTACCAATATATTACTTAAAAAAAACAAATAAAATATGCCCTAATAAAAAGTTTCCTCACTCCCCTCAAGAACAATATGATTGACCTAAGATTGAAACTTGCAATTACTATTATAATATTTATCTACAAAAGTTGATTTTATATAATTAAGTCTATTACTATTATTTTTGTTCAATTAAGATTTTCAAATATTATATTTTACTCACCATTCAAAATGTAGCAGTATTAACAATAAATTTAATTATCAAAACATTTCATTTTCTCAACTTTTACAATTTTAAATTCCTATAAAGATAAATCCATTGATAATATTCAGTTGAATTTAAATTTTCTAGTTTTTTTAATTGTGTCCTTTGCCATAATGCAATTTGATATAATTTATATAATTTTAGTCTACCAATGTATTATTTAAGAAAATGCAAAAGCAAATTTCCCCACTCCCCTCAAGAACAATATGGTTGACCTAAGATTGAAACTTGCGATTACTATTATAATATTCATCCACAAAAGTGTATTTTATACAATTAACTCCATTATTTTTATTTTTGTTCAATTAAGAATTTCAAATATTATATTTTACTTACCATTCAAAACACAATGGCATTAACAATAACTTTTATAATCAAAACATTGCATTTTCTCAAATTTTAGAATTTTAAAGTCTTATAGGGATAAATCCATTGTTAATAATTAGTTGAACTTATATTTTATAATTTTTTTAATTGTCTCCCTTCCCGTAATGCAATTAAAAAAATTTTTATAATTTTTGTCTACCAACCAATTACTTAAGAAAAAACAAATAAAATGCGCCCTAATAAGAAGTTTCTCCACTCCCCTCAAGAGCAATATAGTTAACTCAAGATTGAATTTTGCAATTACTATTACTATTTATATTATTCATCAACAAAAGTTTACTTTACACAATTTAGTCCATTACTTGTATTTTTGTTAAATTATGATTTTCAAATATTATATTTTACTCACCATTCAAAATGCAATGACTTTAACAATGAATTTAATTATCAAAACATTGCATTTTCTTAACTTTTAGAATTTGAAAGTCTTATAAGGATAAATTCATTGTTAATGATCAGTTAAATTTAAATTTTGTAATTTGTTTAATTGTCTCCTTTCCTACAATACAATTTGAAATAATTTATATAATTTTTTTCTACCAACATATTACTTAAGAAAAAGCAAATAAAATGCACTCGAATAAGAAGTTTCTCTACTCCTTTCAAGAGCAATATGGTTGACCCAAGATTGAAACTTGTGATTACTATTATAATATTCATCCACAAAAGTGTATTTTATACAATCAAATCCATTACTTTTATTTTTGTTCGATTAAGATTTTCATATATTGTGTTTTACTTACCATTTAAAAAGAAATAGCATTAACAATAACTTTAATAATCAAAACATTGCATTTTCTCAACTTTTAGATATTTAAAGTCTTATAGGGATAAATCTAGTGTTAATAATCAGTTGAATTTAAATTTTGTAATTTTTTTAATTGTCTCATTTGCCATAATACAATTTGAAATAATTTATATAATTTTTATCTATAAACATATCACTCAAGAAAAAGCAAATAAAATGCACTCTCATAAGAAGTTTCCCCACTCCCCTCAAGAGCATTATAGTTGACCCAAGATTGAAACTTGCGATTACTATTATAATATTCATCTACAAAAGTGTATTTTATACAATTAAGTCCATTATTTTTATTTTTGTTCAATTAAGATTTTCAAATATTATATTTTACTCACCATTCAAAATGCAATAGCATTAGCAATAAATTTGATTATCAAAACATTGGATTTTCTCAACTTTTAGAATTTTAAAGTCCTATAGAGATAAATCCATTAGTAATAATCAATTGAATTTAAGTTTTCTTATTTTTTTAACTGTCTCCTTTGCCATAGTGCAATTTGATATAATTTATATAATTTTTGTCTATCAACATATTACTTATGAAAAAGCAAATACAATGGACTTTAAGAAGAAGTTTCCCCACTCCCCTTAAGAGGAATATGGTTGACCCAAGATTAAAGGTTGTGATTACTATTTTTAATATTCATCAACCAAAGTGTATTTTTACAATTAAATCCATTACTTTTATTTTTGTTTAGTTAAGATATTCAAATATTATGTTTTACTCACCATTCAAAATGCAATGACCTTAACAATAAATTTAATTATCAAAACATTGCATTCTCTTAACTTTTAGAATTTTAAAGTCCTATAAAGATAAATCCATGGTTAATAATCAATTGAATTTAAATATTCTAGTTTTTTTAATTGTCTCTCTTTGCCACAATGCAATTTGAAATAATTTATATAATTTTTGTCTACCAACATATTACTTATGAAAAAGCAAATGCAATGGACTTTAACAAGAAGTTTTCCCACTCCCCTCAAGAGCAATATGGTTGACCCAAGATTAAAGCTTGCGATTATTATTTTTAATATTCATCCACAAAAGTATATTTTATTCAATTGGGTCTATTATTTGTATTTTTGTTCAATTAATACTTTCAAATATTATGTTTTTCTCACCATTCAAATGCAATGGCATTAGCAATAAATTTAAAATCCAAAACATTGCACTTTTTCAATTTTTAGAATTCTAAAGTCCTGTAACAATAAATGCATTGTTTCTTATTAGTTGAATTTTAATTATGTAATTCTTTTAATTGTCTCCTTTGTGGCATTACTATTTGAAATGATTTATATAATTTTAGTCTAAAAAAATATTACTTTAGAAAAAGCTAATATATGAGACTCTAATAAGAAGTTTCCCAACTTTCCTGAAGAGCAATATCCTTAATCCAATATTGAAAGTTGGGATTGTTATTTATAATATTCATCCACTAAAGTGTATTTTACACAACTGAATCCATTACTTGTATTTTTGTTCAATTAAGATTTTTAAATATTATATTTTACTCACCATTCAAAATGTAATGACATTAACAATAACTTTAATAATCCAAACATTGCATTTTCTCAACTTTTAGAATTTTAAAGTCCAATAAGGATAAATCCATTGTTAATAATCAATTGAATTTAAACTTTATAATTTTTTTAATTGTCTCCTTTACCACAATGTAATTTCAAATAATTTATATAATTTTTGTCGACAAAAATATTACTTAAGAAAAAAAAAATACAATGGAAACTAAGAAGAGTTTCCCCACTCCCCTTAAGAGTAATATGGTTGACCCAAGATTGAAGCTTGTGATTACTATTTATCATATTTATCCACAAAAGTGTATTTCATACAATTGAGTCTATTAATCAACTTTTTGATCAATTAAGATTTTCAAATGTTATGTTTTACTCAGCATTCAAAATGCAATGACTTTAATAATATATTTAATAATCAAAACATTGCATTTTCTCAACTTTTAGAATTTTAAAGTCCTATAAAGATAAATTCATTGTTAATAATCAGTTGAATTTAAATTTTCTAGTTTTTTTAATTATCTTCTTTGCCGCAATGCAATTTGATATAACTTATATAATTTTTGTCTACCAACGTATTACTTAAGAAAAAGTAAATGCAATGGATTTTAAAAAGAAGTTTCCCCACTCCCCTTAAAAGCAATATGGTTGACCCAAAATTGAAGCTTGCAATTACTATTATAATATTCATCCGCAAAAGTGTATTTTATACAATTAACTCCTTTACTTTTATTTTTGTTTAATTGAGAATTTCAAATATTATGTTTTACTTGTCATTCAAAATACAATGACATTAATCATAACCTCAATAATCAAAACATTGCATTTCCTCAACTATTAGAATTTTAAAGTCCTATAGGGATAAATTCATCGTTAATAATCAGTTGAATTTATATTTTGTAATTTTTTTAATTGTCTTTTATCTCAAAATGCAATTTGATATAATTTATATAATTTTTTTCTACCAATATATTACTTAAGAAAAAGCAAATAAAATGCACCCGAATAAGAAGTTTCCCCACTCCTCTCAAGAGCAATATGGTTGACCCAAGATTGAAGTTTGCGATTACTATTATAATATTCATCAACAAAAGTGTATTTTATACAATTAAGTCCATTACTTTCATTTTTTTTCTGTTAAGATTTTTAAATATTATGTTTTACTCCCCATTCAAAATGCAATGACCTTAACAATAAATTTAATAATCAAAACATTGTATTTTCTCAACTTTTAAAATTTTAAAGTCCTATAGAGATAAATCTATTGTTAATAATCAATTAAATTTAAATATTCTAGTTCTTTTAATTGTCTCTTTTGCCACAATGCAATTTGAAATAATTTATATAGTTTTTGTTTACCAACATATTACTAAGGAAAAAGCAAATGCAATGAACTCTAAGAAAAAGTTTCCTCACTCCCCTTAAGAGCAATATGGCTGACCTAAGATTAAAGTTTACGATTACAATTATAATATTCATCCAAAAAAGTGTATTTTATTCAATTGAGTCCATTAATCGTATTTTTGTTCAATTAAGATTTTCAAATGTTATGTTTTACTCAACATTCAAAATACAATGGCTTTAAAAATAAATTTAATAATCAAAACACTGCATTTTCTCAACTTTTAGAATTTTAAAGTCCTATAAAGATAAATCTATTGTTAATAATTAGTTAAATTTAAAAATTCTAATTTTTTTAATTGTCTCCTTTGCCACAATGCAATTCGATATAATTCATATAATTTTTGTCTAGAAACATATTACTCAAGAAAAAGCAAATAAAATGCAGTCTCATAAAACGTTTCTACACTCGACTCAAAAGCAGTATAGTTGACCAAAGATTGAAACTTGTGATTACTATTTCTAATCCACAAAAGTGTATTTTATACAATTGAGCTCATTAATCATAATTTTGTTCAATTAAGATTTTCAAATATTATATTTTACTCACCATTTAAAATGCAATGACATTAACAATAACTTTAATAATCCAAACAGTACATTTTCTCAACTTTTAGAATTTTAAAGTCCAATAAGGATAAATCCATTGTTAATAATCAGTTGAATTTAAATTTTATAATTTTTTTAATTGTCTCCTTTACCACAATGTAATTTCAAATAATTTATATAATTTTTGTCGATAAAAATATTACTTAAGAAAAAACAAATACAATGGAAACTAAGAAGAAATTTCCCCACTCTCCTTAAGAGTAATATGGTTGACTTAAGATTAAAGCTTGTGATTACTATTTATCATATTCATCCACAAAAGTGTATTTCATACAATTGAGTCTATTAATCAACTTTTTGATCAATTAAGATTTTCAAATGTTATGTTTTACTTAGCATTCAAAATGCAATGACTTTAATAATATATTTAATAATCAAAACATCGCATTTTCTCAACTTTTAGAATTTTAAAGTCCTATAAAGATAAATTCATTGTTAATAATCAGTTGAATTTAAATTTTCTAGGTTTTTCAATTATCTTCTCTGCCACAATGCAATTTGATATAACTTATATAAAGTTTTTCTAAAAAGAAGTTTCCCCACTCTACTCAAGAGCAATATGGTTGACCCAAGATTTAAACTTGCGATTACTATTATAATATTCATCAACAAAAGTTTATTTTATACAATTAAGTCCATTAATCATATTTTTGTTCAATTAAGATTTTCAAATATTATGTTTTACTCCCCATTCAAAATGCAATGACATTAATAATAAATTTAATAATCAAAACATTGCATTTTCTCAACTTTTAGAATTTTAAAGTCCTATAGTGATAAATCTATTGTTAATAATCAGTTGAATTTAAATATTCTAGTTTTTTTTTATTGTCTCATTTGCCACAATGCAATTTGAAATAATTTATATAGTTTTTGTTTACCAACATATTACTGAAGAAAAAGCAAATGCAATGGACTCTAAGAAGAAGTTTCCTTACTCCCCTCAAGAGCAATATGGCTGACCCAAGATTAAAGTTTGCAATTACAATTATAATATTCATCCAAAAAAGTGTATTTTATTCAATTGAGTCCATTAATCGTATTTTTGTCCAATTAAGATTTTCAAATGTTATGTTTACTCAACATTTCAAAAGCAATGACTTTAATAATAAATTTAATAATCAAAACATTGCATTTTCTTAACTTTTAGAATTTTAAACCCTATAAATATAAATCCATTCTTAATAAAGATTTGAATTTAAATTTTCTAAATTTTTTAATTGTCTCCTTTGCCACAATACAATTTGATATAATTTATATAATTTTTGTCTACCAATATATTACTTAAAAAAAAGCAAATGCAATGGACTCTCAGAAAAAGTTTCCCCACTCTCCTCAAGAGCAATATAGTTGACCCAAGATTGAAACTTGTGATTACTATTTCTAATCCACAAAAGTGTATTTTATACAATTAAGCCCATTGATCATAATTTTGTTCAATTAAGATTTTCAAATATTATATTTTACTCACCATTCAAAATGCAATGACATTAGCAATAACTTTAATAATCCAAACATTACATTTTCTCAACTTTTAGAATTTTAAAGTCCAATAAGGATAAATCTATTGTTAATAATCAATTGAATTTAAATTTTGTAATTTTTTTAATTGTCTCCTTTGCCAAAATGCAATTTTAAATAATTTATATGATTTTCGTCAACAAAAATAGTAGTTAGGAAAAAACAAATACAATGGAAACTATGAAGAAGTTTCCCCACTCCCCTCAAGAGTAATATGGTTGACCCATGATTGAAGCTTGCAATTACAATTTATAATATTCATCCATAAAATTTTATTTTATACAATTGAGTCCATTACTTGTATTTTTGTTCAATTAAGATTTTCAAATATTATGTTTTACTCACCATTCAAAATGCAAGGACATTAACAATAAATTTAATAATCAAAATATTGCATTTTCTCAACTTTTAGAATTTTAAAATCTTATAGTGATAAATTCATTGTTAATAATCAGTTGAATTTAAATATTATAGTTTTTTTTTATTGTCTCCTTTGTCACAATGCAATTTGAAATAATTTATATAGTTTTTGTCTACCAACATATTACTGAAGAAAAGGCAAATGTAATGGATTCTAAAAAAAAGTTTCCTCACTCCCCTCAAGAGTACTATGACTGACCCAAGGTTAAAGTTTGCGATTACAATTATAATATTCATCAAAAAAAGTGCATTTTATTCAATTGAGTCCATTCATCATATTTTTGTTCAATTAAGATTTTCAAATGTTATGTTTTATTTAGCATTCAAAATGCAATAGCTTTAACAATAAATTTAATAATCAAAATATTGCATTTTGTCAACTTTTAGAATTTTAAACCCTATAAAGATAAATTCATTGTTAATAATCATTTGAATTTAAATTTTCTAATTTTTTAATTTTCTCTTTTGCCACAATACAATTTGATATAATTTATATAATTTTTGTCTACCAGAATATTGCTTAAGAAAAAACAAATGCAATGGACTATAAGAAAAAGTTTCCCCACTCCCCTCAAGAGCAATATAGTTAACCCAAGATTGAAGCTTGTGGTTACTATTTCTAATATTCATTCACGAAAGTGTATTTTATACAATTGAGTCCATTAATCGTATTTTTGTTCAATTAAGATTTTCAAATGTTATATTTTACTGTTATATTTTAACAGTAAATTTAATAATCAAAACATTGCATTTTCTCAACTTTTAAAATTTTAATGTCTTATTGAAATAAGTCTATTGTTAATAATCAATTAAATTTAAATATTCTCATTTTTTTAATTGTCTCCTTTGCCATAAAGCAATTTGATATAATTTATATAATTTTTGTCTACAAACATGTTAATTAAGAAAAAGCAAATAAATTGCACCTTAATAAGAAGTTTCCCCACTCCCCTCAGGAGCAATATGGTTGACTCAAGATTGAAGTTTGTGATTACTATTATAATATTCATCCACAAAAGTGTATTTTATACAATTAAGTCGATTACTTTTATTTTTGTTCAATTAATATTTTCAAATATTATATTTTACTCACCATTCAAAATGCAACAGCATTAACAATAAATTTAATTATCAAAACATTGGATTTTCTCAACTTTTAGAATTTTAAAGTCCTATAGAGTTAAATCCATTGGTAATCAGTTGAATTTAAATTTTCTAGTTTTTTTAAATTGTCTCCTTTGCCATAATGCAATTTGATATAATTTATATAATTTTTGTCTACCAACATATTACATAAGAAAAAACAAATGCAATGGATTCTAAGAAGAATTTTTCCCACTCCCCTCAATAGCAATATGGGAATAAATGCAATGTTAAGTATCAGTTGAATTTTAATTTTGTAATTTTTTTAATTGTCTCCTTGGTGACATTGATAATTGAGATGATTTATATAATTTTAGTCTAAAAAAATATTATTTTAGAAAAAGCTAATATACGGCACTCTAATAAGAAGTTTCCCTACTTCCGTCAACTTTTAAAATTTTAAAGTCCGATAGAGATAAATCCTTTGTTAATAATCAGTTGAATTTAAATATTCTAATTTTTTTTAATTGTCTCCTTTGCCATAATGCAATTTGAAATAATATATATAATTTTTGTCTACAAACATATTACTCAAGAAAAAGCAAATAAAATGCACTCGAATAAGAAGATTCCCCACTCCCCTCAAGAGGAATATGAGTGACCCAAGATTGAAGTTTACGATTACTATTTCTAATATGCATTCACAAAAGTGTATTTTATACAATTGAGTTCATTAATCATATTTTTGTTCAATTAAGATTTTCAAATATTATGTTTTACTCACCATTCAAAATGCAATGGCTTTCACAATAACTTTAATAATCAAAACATTGCATTTTCTCAACTTTTAGAATTTTATAGTTCTATAGGCATAAATCCATTGTTAATAATCAGTTGAATTTAAATATTGTAATTTTTTTAATTATCTCTTTTGGCATAATGCAATTTTAAATAATTTATATAATTTTTATCTGCAAACATATTATTCAAGAAAAAGCAAATAAAATGCACTCTCATAAGAAGTTTCCCCACTCCCTTCAAGAGCAATATGGTTGACCCAAGATTGAAGCTTGCAATTACTATTATAATATTCTTTCACAAAAGTGTATTTTATACAATTAAGTCCATTACTATTATTTTTGTTCGATTAAGATTTTCAAATATTATGTTTTACTCACCATTCAAAATGCAATGACATTAACAATAAATTTAATAATCAAAACATTGCATTTTCTTAACTTTTAGAATTTTAAAGTCCTATAGTGATAAATTCATTGTAAATAATCAGTTGAATTAAAATTGTGTAATTTTTTTAATTGTCCCCTTTACCATAAGGAAATTTGAAATAATATATATAATTTTTGTCTACAACCATATTACTTAAGAAAAAGCAAATAAAATGCACTCAAATAAGAAGATTCCCCACTCCCTTCAAGAGGAATAAGGTTGACCCAAGATTGAAGCTTGTAATTACTATTATAATATTCATCCACAAAAGTGTATTTTATACAATTAAGTCCATTATTTTTATTTTTGTTCAATTAAGATTTTCAAATATTATGTTTTACTCACCATTCAAAATGCAATGGCTTTCACAATAATTTTAATAATCAAAACATTGCATTTACTCAACTTTTAGAATTTTATAGTTATATACAGATAAATTCATTGTTAATAATCAGTTGAATTTAAATTTTGTAATAGGATTGCTATTTATAATATTCATCCACAAAAGTGTATTTTATACAATTGAGTCTATTACTTGTATTTTTGTTCAATTAGGATTTTCAAATATTATATTTGACTTACCATTCAAAATACAAGGGCATTAACAATAAATTTAATAATCAAAACATTGCGTTTTTTCAAATTTTAGAATTTTATAATTTTAAAGGAATAAATCTATTGTTAATAATCAAGTGAATTTAAATTTTGTAATTTTTTTAATTGTCTACTTTGCCACAAAGCAATTTGAGATAATTTTTATAAGTTTTGACTACCAACATATTACCTAAGAAAAAGCAACTAGAATGGACTCTAAGAAAATGTTTGCCCACTCCCGTTCAAAGCAATATGGTTGACCCAAGATTGAGGCTTGCGATTATTATTTATAATAATCATCCACAAAAGTTTATTTTATACAATTAACACCATTACTTGTATTTTTGTTCAATTAAGAGTTTCAAATATTATGTTTTCCTCACCATTCAAAGGCAATGACATTAGCTATAAATTTAAAAATCAAAACATTGTACTTTTTCAATTTTTATAATTCTAAAGTCCTGTAGGAATAAATGCTTTGTTAATTATCAGTTGAATTTTAATTTTGTACTTTTTTTAGTTATCTTCTTTGTGACATTACAATTTCAAATGATTTATATAATTTAAGTCTAAAAAAATATTACTATCGGAAAAGATAATGTATGAGACTCTAATAAGAATTTTCCCCACTCCCTTCAAGAGCAATATGCTTGACCCACATTGAAAGTTGGGATTGCTATTTATATATTCAAATATTATCTTTTACTCACCATTCAAAATGCAAGGGCATTAATAATAAATTTAATAATCAAAATATTGTGTTTTTCAACTTTTAAAATTTTAAAGTCTAAAAGGGATAAATCGATTGTTAACAATCTGATGAATTTAAATTTTGTAATTTTTTTAATTGTCTACTTTGCCACAAAGCAATTTGAGATAATTTTTATAATTTTTTACTACCAACATATTACTTAATAAAAAGCAACTGCAATGGACTCTAAGAAAAAGTTTCCTCACTCCCCTCCAAAGCAATATGGTTGACCCAATATTGAAGCTTGTGATTACTATTTATAATATTCATTTACAAAAGTTTATTTTATACAATTAAGACCATTACTTGTATTTTTGTTCAATTAAGGGTTTCAAATATTATGTTTTCCTCACCATTCAAATGCAATGACATTAGCAATAAATTTAAAAATCAAAACATTGTACTTTTTCAATTTTTAGAATTTTAAAGTCTTGTAGGAATAAATGCTTTGTTAATTATCAGTTGAATTTTAATTTTGTAATTTTTTTAATTGTCTCCTTTGTGACATTGCAATTTCAAATGATTTATATAATTTGAGTCTAAAAAAATATTACTTTTAGAAAAGATAATGTATGAGACTCTAATAAGAATTTTCTCCACTTCCCTTAAGAGCAATATGCTTGACCCACATTGAAAGTTGGGATTGTTATTTATCATATTCGTCCACTAAAGTGTATTTTATACAATTGAGTCTGTTACTTGTATTTTTGTTCAATTAACATATTCAAATATTATATTTTACTCACCATTCAAAATGCAAGGGCATTAACAATAAATTTAATAATCAAAACATTGCATTTTTTCAACTTTTAAGATTTTATAGTTTTAAAGGGATAAATCCATTATTAATAATCAAGTGAATTTAAATTTTGTAATTTTTTAATTGTCTCCTTTGCCATAAAGCAATTTGAAATAATTTTTATAAGTTTTGTCTACTAACATATTACTTAAGAAAGAGCAAATGTAATGGATGCTAATAAGAAGTTTCCCCACTCCCCTCAAGAGCAATATGGTTGACCTAATATTGAAACCTGCGATTACTATTTATAATATTCATCCATAAAAGTGTATTTTAAACAATTGAGTCCATTTCTTGTATTTTTGTTGAATTAAGATTTTCAAATATTATGTTTTACTCACCATTCAAAATGTAAGGGCATTAACAATAAATTTAATAATCAAAATATTACGTGGTTTCAACTTTTAGCATTTTAAAGTTTTAAAGGAATAAATCCATCGTTAATAATCAGTTGAATTTATAATTTATAATCTATAATTTTTTTAATTGTCTCCTTTGCCATAAAGCAATTTGAAAATTTTTTTATAGGTTTTGTCTACCAATATATCACTTAAGAAAGAGCAAATGTAATGGATGCTAATAAGATGTTTCCCCACTCCCCTCAAGAGTAATATGGTTGACCCAAGATTGAAACCTACGATTACTATTTCTAATATTCATCCACAAATGTGTATTTTATACAATTGAGTACATTACTTGTATTTTTCTTCAACTAAGACTTTCAAATATTATGTCTTTCTCACCATTCAAATGCAATGACATTAACAATAAATTTAAAAATAAAAACATTGCACTTTTTCAATTTTTAGAATTTTAAAGTCCTGTGAGAATAAATGCAATGTTAAGTATCAGTTGAATTTTAATTTTGTAATTTTTTTAATTGTCTCCTTTGTGACATTGCTATTTGAAATGATTTATATAATTTTAGTCTAAAAAAATATTATTTTAAAAAAGGCTAATGTAAGGGACTCTAATGAGAATTTTCCCCACTCCTTTTAAGAGCAATATGGTTGACCAAGGATTGAAATTTGCGATTACTATTTATAATATTCAGCTACAAAAGTGTATTTTAAACAATTAAGTCCATTACATGTATTTTTGTTGAATTAAGATTTTCAAATATTATGTTTTACTCACCATTCAAAATACACGGGTATTAACAATAAATTTAATAATGAAAACATTACGTTGTTTCAACTTTTAGAATTTTACAGTATTAAAAGGATAAATTTATTGTTAATAATCAGTTAAATTTATAATTTATAATTTATAATTTTTTTAATTGTCTCCTTTGCCACAAAACAATTTGAAATAATTTTTATAGATTTTATCTACCAACATATCACTTAACAAAGAGCAAATATAATGGATGCTAATAAGAAGTTTCCCCACTCCCTTCAAGAGCAATATGGTTGTCCTAAGATTGAAACTTACGATTAGTATTTATTATATTCATCCACAAAAATCCTGTAGCAATAAATGCATTGTTAATTATGAGTTGAATTTTAATTTTGTAATTTTTTTTATTATCTCCTTTATGACATTGCTATTTCAAATGATTTATTTAATTTTAGTCTAAAAAAATTTCACCTTAGAAAAAACTAATGTATGAGACTCTAATAAGAAGTTTCCCTACTCCCTTTAAGAGCAATAAGGTTAACCCAAGATTAAATATTGCAATTACTATTTATAATATTCATTCACAAAAGTGTATTTTATACAATTAAGTCCATTACTTGTATTTTTCTTCAATTAAGACTTTCAAATATTATGTCTTTCTCACCATTCAAATGCAATGACATTAGCAATAAATTTAAAAATCAAAACATTGCACTTTTTCAATTTTTAGAATTTTAAAGTCCTTTGGGAATAAATGCATTGTTAATTATCAGTTAAATTTTAACAATAAAATTAACAATCAAAACATTGCATTTTTTCAACTTTTAGAATTTTAAAGTCCTATAAGGATAAATCCTTTGTAAATAATCAATTGAATTTAAATTCTGTGATTTTTTCATTGTCTCCTTTGCCCAAAGTAATTTGAGATAATTTTTATAATTTTTGCCTACCAACATATTACTTAAGAAAAAGTAAATGCAATGGACTCAAAAAAGAAGTTTCTTCACTCCCTTCCAAAGCAATATGGTTGACCCAGGATTGAAGCTGGAGATATTTATTTATAATATCCATCCACTAAACTTTATCTTATACAATTGAGTCCATTATGGGATTGACAATGAATTTAATAATCAAAACCATGCATTTTCTCAACTTTTAGAAGTTTAAAGTCCTATAAGGATAAATCCTTTGTTAATAATCAATTGAATTTCAATTTTGTAATTTTTTTAATTGTTTCCCTTTCCACAATGCAATTGAAATAATTTATATAATTTTTGTCTACTAACATATTACTTAAGAAAAGTCAAATGCAATGGACTTTAAGAAGAAGTTTCCTTACTCCCCTCCAATCCAATATGGTTGACCTAGGATTGAAACTTGTGATTACTATTTATAATATTCATCCGTAAAAGTGTATTTTATACAATTGAGTCCATTACTTGTATTTTTGTTCCATTAAGATTTTCACATATTGTGTTTTACTCATGATTCAAAATGCAATGGCTTTAACAATAAAATTAAAAATCAAAACATTGCATTTTTTCATCTTTTTGAATTTTAAAGTCCTATAGGGATAAATCCTTTGTAAATAATCAATTGAATTTAAATTTTGTAATTTTTTCATTGTGTCCTTTGCCCAAAGTAATTTGAGATAATTTTTATAATTTTTGCCTACCAACATATTACTTAAGAAAAAGTAAATGCAATGGACTCAAAAAAGAAGTTTCTCCACTCCCCTCCAAAGCAATATGGTTGACCCAAGATTGAAGCTGGCGATATTTAATTATAATATCTAACCACAAAACTTTATCTTATACAATTGAGTCCATTATGGGATTGATAATAAATTTAATAATCAAAACCATGCATTTTCTCAACTTTTAGAAGT